>JAPZDX010000006.1:17995283-18006388 GCA_029783625.1 Naso annulatus | reverse complement strand
CTGAAAGGGAGTACACACTTTTTTTTTTTCTTTTTTTTTTTAAACATGTCTTAATGTTCATCAAAGGGTCTAACCGACAGGGCAGCAACAAACATCAGAGTCTGCACCTTTTCCACAGGAAATGAACACACCAACTGGTTTTTAACCAGGTCATTGCACTTATACTGTAGATTTGACAATTATGAAATTTGCAAATTCAAAAGGTTAAAAGCATAGAGATCTAGTCTGGATCAAATCCATTCTTATGGTTAATTAACGGGAGAAAACTCACAAATCCTCCTTTTACTGCCCCCGCAAAATTGTTATTAATAATTATCAATAATTACGTTATTAAAAATGTGGGCTGCAGTGTGACACAGACACACCGAAGTGCATAAATCCCTCATTAAAATGTTAATGTGTTCAGCTGAAGAATGGCTTTAAAGAATTTCCACGTGCTGATTGACTTTCCAGCATATAATTAAGAGCATATTCTATGTATTTTAGATATTTCACTCTATTTTGAGCAGCAGGAGCTCAGATTTCTTGTCACTCTGTCTTTTCATGTCATCGAAGAGTGACGGCTCTCTGAACGCATTAAAGCCTCAAAACTGACTCTCAAAGGATTGTAACCTGTAAGGTCTATTCAGCCAGAGTGCTTTGTCCAAAATGGGATTGATGCTTAGGACAATGTGAACCTACATTCTACTGTATGTGGCACTAATACATCCACTGGAGCCATTGCAACCGCCATCACACCTTATTACCTCCGCAAGCTCCAGTGGTCACCTCTCCCTCACCAATGCAGTCCAGCGACTTTCATCAATCATAGTCAACTAGCTCTAGAAGCTGAATGGAGGCTTGGTGGGGGTTGAAAAGCATTTAGGACGAGCTAATGTAGCCTAAAAATACAGCCTGTAAGCATTGTTTACACATATGAGGCACCATATCTGAACATATCCACACCTCTGGCACAGTTTTTGTATGATGTAAAAACTCCATTGAGGCTGTTTTGCACACATTCATTTTCACTTTCCAGATTTGTCTGATGCCTGTTGTTGCCACGGTGTCGCGCAGTGGGTGCTGTCAATTTAGGCCAACGCCACACCGACATCAATCTTCATTAAGCACTTGACCTTGGATATGACCGGCAAAGTGTGGATGATATCACCTTGCACAAAGCTAAAGGGGCTGTGTGAGTGTGTGTGTTGTGTTAGAAAGTGCTACTGCGCAAATGTGTGAACCATAGAAGTGTCTGCATGTCCGTGATATTCATATAGAATCATTATAGAGGGTTGTAGAGTGTTTACTGTGCAGCATTTTTATGTCACAGTAGCAGAATTTATTTCTCGCATCTTACTCCCAGAACGGCAAAAACAACTAATCTTATAATAAGCCTATTGCACTGGTAATGCATGTCAACACAGAAATAATGGATGCATTGAGTTCATACAATCAGGCAATAATTTACAGCAGCTCTGAGAAGTTTTTGTTTATTTAAATGCGTCAATTTATTTGTGATGCTTCTTTATAACTGGCATGAGTCAAGAGCAGAGTGGATGTTTGTATATTAGAATTCTGCATGGGTCTGCGGCCGGCCGGCCCCAGCTTCCTCATAAATCCAAATTAGGGAGCCAAAGCTGTTATTTATACGAGAGCAATGACCGCCTTAAAACCTTATTAGAATTTTTACTTTATGGGAGCACATGTTTTATTGATCTCTCCACAATTAGAGGTAGCTTGCTGAAGTTTTGACTCATCTGTGCTCCATCCCATCACGCAAGCTGTTTATCCAAAACACCGCCACATCACGCCTCTTTCTACTGCGTTTCAAGCGATTGCACGCTGAAGGTCATGGACAACGGCGGCTCATGCAGAAGGTGATGGTTCTCATGCTAATTTTCTATGGTTTTTGTGCACAGGGGGCTTAGAGATTAGCCAAACATCGCAGGCTTCACTCATTATTGATTCATGGATGGGTCTGAAGTGCTTTGAGATGTTTTATTAATTAACAACTGCTGCTTTTCACTTTTTTTGCAATTTAATGTACACTAAAAATCACAACATTTCATCAAAGCCATTTTGTTGATGGCTTTTGCAGACTATAATGGAAAACTTGGCTTGTTGACCATTTAGTAAGATATTTCGGACTTAGTCACAAGAGGGAGATTCCAGTTCAATCTCATAAATTGTCTAGTAATTCCAATCAGTGTCCCACAGTGATATTAATGAGGCTGGCTTGAGGCAACCTCAGTGAGGCTTTTAAAGACACAAACAATAAAGAATTCCAGTGACAAGTTTAGGCTAAATTAGACACGAGTTCGGACGGCAAACTCACATGAAATGGATTCATATTTAAATGTTAAACACGTACAGAGTCTATTATGGATGTCTGGGGTCTCATCTCATCTCATCTCTTCTCAAAAGGAAGCACAGCGGCAGGAGGTGTGGATCAACAATAATAGCTTCCTCTGGGGAACATAGACTCGCAGCCTACAGGTGGATGTGAGGGTGGAGGAACTGCAAAATGAACAGAAGTAGCAGTGATGGCAGCTGTAACCACAGGTGAGGATTACAAATCAAACTTATAGGAACAGCTCTATTGATTGATTTGTCAATTATAATAATGCAAATCTGTGTAATGTTCCCGTTCTTTGTGGTTTATCTCATGGATTTTTCTCTCTCCCTTCTTTGCACTGCTTAGTTCATGTTAACAACATGTAAGTGGAACTGTTAAAGGCCAGCAGCTGTATTTGACAGTGATAAGCT
The DNA here is from genome assembly GCA_029783625.1 of Naso annulatus. Classification (NCBI taxonomy): domain Eukaryota; kingdom Metazoa; phylum Chordata; class Actinopteri; order Acanthuriformes; family Acanthuridae; genus Naso; species Naso annulatus. The sequence continues at coordinate 18,003,640 of JAPZDX010000006.1, read as the reverse complement.
GAGAGGCAGACACACAAGAAGACACTTTGATGTTATTACAAGTATGACTCTCTCTCTCATGTATTCTGTTTGTCTGCCATTAAAACTGACTGAGTGCGAGAAAAGAGCAAACAAAAATATCCATGAAGTTTTTCTACTTCTGCTCCTGTTTGACTCTGTTTGAAAAAGAAAAAAAGAAGCCTGCTAATGAGATATTTGAAGATGGTGATGTCATATTTCTCGGCCCCTTCTATATCTATCCTGCTCTTATTCTTCACCAGATAGATTTGCCTTCTCTCTTTGCCTGTAAGACTCTGTTAACCTTTCTCTATATTTCTAGGCGCTTTTTGACCACTGCTTAAAATAAGCTTACAAGAAACAAAATGCTGTAAATAGAGTTATTGTTAAAGTAATGTAATTACATTGTGAGGTTTGCAGTTTTACGAAAGAGTGGGCAGGTTATTACATCGATTTTATTGTTTTATTGCATTTCTATGGTTCCATAGTCACAAATATAAACTTTTTTTTCTTTTTCTACATAGATCTTTCTTCAAAGTGTTCTGCAAAGCACCATCACTAATTTCACACTTTATAACTGGAGAGTCAATGGGGAGGAAATCTGTGCTTCGAAATAATGAACCACAGTACAAAAGAAGTGGAGTTAATTGCAGAAACTGGTGTGTTTACGGTGAAAGCATTCCTCATTTGATTTAGAGATGCGGCAGGCTGTTATTCTGCATATTTCGAGTGTGACACAAGAGGTGTTAACTGCTCTTAAGCATTAATCATAATGATATGACTAAAAGAAAATTCTTTCTTGGCTGCACGGTGATAACTAAAGAGTAACTTTTTTTGTCGCTGCAGCCCAGAATAACCTCTATACAAATTCACAGCTTTGCTGAATGACTGAATGATGGGCTCTAATGAGGTAGGAGATGTGTGAAAAATCGTTGTTTTTCCTCCGTTCCCTCCATCTCTGGTTTTTATTCTGTCACTTTCTCTTTTTCACACACACAGTAACACATGCATGCACACTCTGGCACCATTGGCTTCTGTCTCAATCACACACACACACACACACACATACACAAATACTCCTACACCTCCAGAAATAGAGGCAGCAACAGTCTCGCTGAATCTCTCAGCCCACATGTTGATAATGTCACCTTTTCAGTGTTTCATTACCTTGTGCTAACAACCAGAGAACATCTCTCACTCCAACTCTCTCTTTGTCTTTACTTTCTGTCTTTTTTCCCCCTCTATTACTCTGTTTTTATTTTGGGATCAGTGGGATGTTCGAGAGGAACTGTCATTCCATATAACTGCCATAGCTACAGTAATGGTGCTACTGAACACAGTTATTTCTCCATTGCATCTGGAGAGCGAAAAGATTTATGATCCATTAATGGTTAATGGTTGTGTTCTAACTTGCAAACTGCACTCAAAGGAAATCGCGGACAAAGGGAGGAGTGTATATAAGCAAGATCCATCACAGAGAAGGTTAGGTCATATTTACAGATGTAGGACTGCATCACAAACATCCACTGATAGAACTTCTCAAAGAGGCACAACCCCAGAGGCCGCAGCCTGTAGGCAACTTTATACAAGACACAAGATTCATTTATTGTCATTTTATAACACAATGACATGTAGTTTATAATATCTTTGTGTCTCTACTAAAACATTAATTTGTGAATGGATTAATAATCAATAGTTCGTTAAAAAAAAGGAAAAATATGTTTTATATTTTTGTGCAGAGGATGATTAAAGAAATCTCACAGACTCGGGAAAGAGTCAGGCTGTATGGCAGCAGATATTAAAATATCTCTTGCCGTATAGCTGGGCATGAGCTAAGATGGGTATTTCTGTTTGTGTTCCATTAAAGTGCACACACATCTAATGCCAACTTTTGTTTCTAGTCAGAATGCTTTCTATTGCTCCTCTGTAAAAATTCACAAGAACTTGGACTCTAGATTTTTATCTTCTTTTTTTTATCATGACAAAATGAAACAGTCTGAGATATTTTCCTTTTTATTTTGCCTTCTTAGCTCATAGAGCTCCTCATACTATCTGCCCTGTAACTCAATTTTGACTTTAAAACAATTTTTAAAAATAGTGATCTGTTCATTTATAAAGCATATTTTAGGTTAATCTTTAGGGAAATCGACTGTGGCAAATTTATTTTTTCTTTATAGGCTATTTATAGGAAAGTTGCCCTCATCTCTAAGAACAATTGATTTGTGCATTGCATTGTTTGACAGCAAAATACTGATAACATACCAAGTGCAAAAGAATACAAGTTTACTCGACTTTAAATGTGTAGTTACACATAAAATACAAATTTTATTTACTCTAGTGTCCAATAAAAGTCAAGACAATATCTAAAACAATACAAGAGATTGGGAGGAAAAAAAAAAAAAAAAGCAGAAATCAATCCACTGTCACATCATGGCTGTTTTGAATTTTTGTGGGGGAAAAAAGGGGAGAAAAAAATGATCATTTTATACAGTTAACGTTCTTTCTAATCATTTATCCCCATATTTATGAATTTGACTGTCGAAAATTAATGTCAAAACAGAAATCACTCAAGCATAAACAAGAAAAGTCCCATCCTTGCTCCCTGATGCCTGAGTGGCAGCAGAGCGCAGTTTCAGTAGAATCAGTGTCCAGGAAAAGTATTTGAAGGAAAGCAACTAAGCAGTGGAACAGATGGTCAGTGAGATTTTAATGCCCAGGCCAAACTAAACTGTTGCGCGTCAGTTGGCTAAATCTCAGGGTTATAATCAGTGTTATGTAAACTGACGAGTGAGAGCGCTGCTGCTGCTGTGCGCTCTGCCTCCGCTCCGTGGCCCCGCTCACTCGCATCCACAGCACTGTTTGTGTGTACTGTATATGTTCTGAGTGTATTCATGAGCAGCCGTCACTGATTTTGAGTGGGAAAAGAAGAGAAGAGCAAGTGTAGATGCAAACCAAGAGGGATGAGATGGAGAAACCAAAAGATGGATCAAGACAAGCAGGAGAAGTCATTGAAAAATTCAGCGGTATTCAAATTCTGCTCCTCTAGCAGAGGCATCTGAGTGACACCTACGAATCCAAGGAGGACGTCAGTTCATCACAGTTCACAGCAACCCACGCAGCTGAATGCTGGAGTGCACAGAGGCACTTCCTCTAATGGCCACTAGAGGCTGGCTCCAAGAAGCTGCACTGAAGTGAGTGGGAAAAACCCGCACTTTTTCAAGAGAGGAATAAATCCACTGCATGAGAGCACAGTTCAGTTGGAAGCTGGTCAAACAGGCACAACATGAAGAACTCAAATATGAGCAAACAGCTCCACAAGCACTTAAATTAAATGGAAAAAAAGACAGTGGGTCTAGACAGGCAGGCATAAAACCTTTTAAATGCAGCTGGTTTTAGATATGGTTTTAAAGGGGGAGCGAGGCATAGTTCTAAAAATGTAGAAAAAAATATGTTATGACTGATATTTCACCTCTTTTTTTCTTTCAATAACAATGCACATTATTTACACCTATACTGGTTATTAAGGGTAATACATGAGTGTCAAATAATTCAAATTAAATATTTTAATATGAAATAATATCCTGCAGCCATAAACAGGACCTGCAGCAACATATCCCTTGATGCAGACATGTTAAAGGCCTCCTGCATAGGAATGTAATACCCAGACTGCTGCTTTGTTTTGTCGTCCTTTTCTGTTTCTTTGTTGTATTGCATCTATTTGAGCATGTTTTCCTCTCTATGTAGTCATTTTATGCCACTTTGTGGACATTTTGCATGTCTGAGGTAGTTTTGCCTCTCTCTGTAGTCATGTTTCATCCTTACATCTGGTTTGCATCCCTTCATATTCACCTTAAGTCACTTGGTGACCGTACTGGTTGCTTTGCATTCCTCTGTAGTCTCTTTCCATCTGTTTTTGCATCTCTGTGATCATTTTGCATCATTTTGTGTGTCTCTGTTGTTGTTTTGCATCTTTATATGTTCTTTTACGGTCATTTTGTGGTCACGTTATACCTCTTTGTTGTTTTCTGGTCGGTTTTGTTCATTTTGAATCACCATGTAGGTATTTGATCGACTTTCCAACAAGAAATGTAAGCAGTTACATCAAACAGTTCAGTATGGGCGCCCCTGGGCCTGTGCCCGGTAGATCTGTTCAGTATTCCATCCATAATATTAACAGGCAAACTGGCCCCTGGCCACTCCTCTGGCATGACACCTGCATCTAAAACTGTACGTTTGTGTGCTGCACCAAAATGCAAATCTAGATAACTTTCATTTTAATTTTTTCACCATATGTACAGTCTGTATATCCGACAAAAGCTAAAATACACTGTGCATACGTGCATGGGAGCTAAGTGTTTCACTGAGATAATCTGTAATCTGTACGTATCAGTGGCATCAAAGTTGCATAATTACCCACCTATTAGACTCTTCGTAAGATTTACAATGTAAAGGTAAACACAGCTGAAAAAAATCGTTGAGAAGGTGTGAAAATACCTCAAAGTAACAGCATATGCAAGTAAAGAGGTTATACGCATGCATGTCATGAATCTACATGAATGCACACACCCCCACAGTTTATGTGTGGGCCTATGTATGACAGAGTAATTCACTGGATTTTTTTGTCATAAACAGAAAATCAATGTTGCACTTGATGCACTCGTTTGTACAAAGATGCAGCTGGGAGTAAACTGAAATCATTATTTCACATAAGCATTTAGATAGTGTTTTTTTTTTTGTTTTGTTTTTTTTTACATGGAGATGAACTGCGTCCTCCTTTTACATTCATTCACATGATATTTACGAATCATGGCGGCTCATTGGAAATCATGAATATTTGATCAACTGGTTGCATCGTGCAGTGGGCTGCAAAGATTTGCAGACTATCTGTAGCTTTGGCTTTTCTTCCTTATTCTGCCCTGCACTGTGTTATGCGCTTGTGTGTGTTTGTGTGTGCATGTGTGTCAGTAGACAATTATAGGCTGAATGCTCGCAGCAAATTCACAACCCTCCACCACAGCGCAGACCCTGCATGTAGGATATAAGTGGATATTTCTGCGCAACTCTTATTTATGCATATGCATGTGCATCTGTTAATGTGCATACACACAGGATTTGCTTGTGTGTACTTTTGCAAACACATGCTGTACATTTGTTCAAGCATTTGAAACTGTACTGAAATTTCTGTGCAGATCCCAACAGGGCTTAGGTGAATTACTTGAGTTTATGTTACTCGTTTATGGTGTTTAAAAAATATTATTGATTTTGCTTAAGATTCATGTTGCTTTTTTATGTCCCCCTGCCCTCTTGGGGCTTTTTTTTAAGTGATACAGTTGTCAGTGTAACAGCTACTGGTGGATGTAACAAGCACAACAGTGATGTAAAATAATCCAATATGAACCACAGGACAGTGGTGTTGAGTGTGTTTATTTTCTAACCAAGTTGGGGTTGATTTTAAAAATATTTGTGAAGCAGATAAATCCTACAGAAATTCTTCATCTGCTGTCAGAGAGTTCCATTGGCTTAATGAAACCCACACTGCACAAATGCAGTAAGGCTGCAGGGTGCAGTATAATCTGATATGGAAGAGACAAAGTCACAGAACAGAGGAGAGAGTAAGTTATCAAACCAGCGTAACAGTTAATAAAAATCTTTGTGATTTAATGAATTCGTCAAAACTTAAAAGGCTGTTCCTCTCGCACAGCGCACTTCTGCAGGAATGAAACTAAAGTGACTTTTTAAGTAAGGTATTTAAAAGTGCAAACTCCAGTCCTCACCGCCACACTTTTAAAAATGTTTTGGAACACACTGTGTGACATGTCTTTTAATACACAAAATATTCAGTTATTCAACATTTCCAGAGCTGGGAAACATTTTTTCTTTCATCAGTAACGGCTGTATTTTTCAGCTTGCTAGCAGGTTGGTGTCATGTGGGAGAGGATGAAGTGATTCATGAATGCTGTATGTTGGCAACATTAATACCAAAAAAAACAAAAAACAAAACGCAAAACCCTCTGTCTAAAATTTTGAGAAGTTGAATTTAATCTTTAATTCCATTCTCATTTCATAGTTTCGGGTGTTTCATTTGGCTTTAGTTTTTGTTTCTATTTTGATAAAAGACGAAACGGGCCAATCGTCATTTCAACAAATTCTTATTTCAGAACACAGCTGATCAACTAAACTGCAGCTGGGCATGTCTGTTTCTACGTACTGACAAAGTATGTTAGATTAAAGTAACATGTACCGGCATTTCTCTATGCAAGTACTGCATGTATGCGTATAAAATTCATAAAGGTGCTTATATATGTGTAGGTATGTACCTCATACATAAGTGAGTAGCTGTGACTGTCACTGTGTGTGTGTGCACACCTGTGTGTTTGTGTTTGCCACATGAGACTTGGCCTGTAACAGTGAGTGAGAGGAGATGCCAGCTTATGGCTGATTGCAGAGTGCAGCTCACAGAGGGGAAGTACTCTGTTGTCTCCTGCAACTGCCTGATTTATTCGCCAGGACGACAGATCGAGCCAAATCACTCTTAAATGCCCCTTAGAAAAGCAACTACAAGCTGCATCCACAGCGGCTGTGCGTCCACCGCTGAAACGTCCAGAAGGGCAGGTACCCAGTAATTTTGCAGCATCAACCTCTGACAGCGCACTCTGGTCCACACTGGTGCCAGCTTTCCTTCATGCTTGTTTGTTGGAGGAGCTCTACAGTGGCAATGATTTTGATTTTCTGAGTGTTTCTCTTCTCTTTGAAACCACATGTGGATGGCACTTTTCACTGATTTGTTCACACTTGTGAGAAGGCTCAGTTCGTCTTTTGTGACCAGGTCGGACGGATGTAGGACGGAAGTATACAGCCTCAATGGACAGAACAAGAAGTGACACTGTTAGGAAGCATACACTGAGTCCAGGTTTAAGAGCCAGAGTAATATCAGAGTTTCACTGTGAAACGCACAAGCCCGAGGGACAAAAAAAGAGCAAGCGCAAATCAAGCTTTACTGCAGTAACTGAACTGAAGAACTGCTCTTGGGTTTATCTCTTTCTCTCTCCCTCTCTCCTGCTACTGCCTCAGTTGGAGACAGCCAGATGGGAACCCTCGCTGCTGGTGCTGACTGGACAGAGAACGACCTTTTCATCGAGGAGTGGCCCGGACCTAACCAGTGGTGTACATGCTGCTGGCTTGAAAGGTCCATGAGTAGAGAGACAGAGGAATTTCCAACTGAGTGACATGAAATGTCGAATTAAGACATTCCTTCCCAGTGAAGAGTGCTCGAAGAAAAGCGGAAAAAGGCCTCTCTGTCCTGGCTTTATCCCTTTTAAAAGGCTCTCTACTGCCTCCAAATAAGCTGAAACTTCACCTGCAGTTGTCTGCGTGCTTGTGAGCCAGGACTAAAAAAGACTCCGGGGGTGTTAAGATTCTGCCACAGTCATTAAAAGGCAGGTGTTTGCTAAACTTGAAAGAAGCTAACGAAACCTTTTGTCACAGTGACCACATTTTCCTTTCACAGACACCAATTCCACTGCTTTGAGCATACGACAAAAGCTCCACAGGACACCCAAAAGAGCAAATTGTTGTGCACTTGCATGTGTTCACACGCTGACACATGTGATAAACTACAGTGTGAAATACTTAACTTTGAAAGGTCAAAAGGACAAATGCCAAAACACGCTGATAAGCTCAAGACTGACTGTGCACCAAACTCACACATACACGTGCACCCAATACAAAATCAGTTACAAGAATGTTAAGCACGAAGACACAAAGGGGGCTGCAGGTTTCCTCTTTCTGCTCACGTGTGAGTGATTAGGCTGACTGCCACACATTGCTTCTGAATATAAATTAAATACAGTTGGTGCTTTTGGTTTGTGTGAAAGGCAACAAATTATCGCCACACAAAGCAGCACGCGGGATGCACAAACACGATGGGGGGTGGGTGGGGGGGTGGGGGGGGTCTACTTCGCCAATATTTTTTCTTTGGAAATTCAAAAGCACTGTTCACAGCGAGTGATTATTTCCCCATAACCTGCACATCTCTCACCTAAATTACCATCATCCATCTCCCTCCGTTTAGCCCTGCACACACACACACACACACACACACACCTGACTTCACCATCCGTTCCCATCACCTGCCCAGAGATGGAGCTGTAAGTAGGCGCGTCGCCTCCTATTGCCGTTTTTTGCAATAGCGGCTTCACCGGCAGTTCGTCTTAATTGATCACTTGCGCTGTTTTTTGGAGAAGCTGTCTGTTTGTTGACCGCAAAGGGGGGGAAAAAAAAATCTCCTCTTCCAGCAGAACGGACGCTGATTCAAATGTGAGGGGCGGGTGCGTTTGGAGAGACGAGAGTCGCACTTCCAC
>JAPZDX010000006.1:17963189-17974683 GCA_029783625.1 Naso annulatus | reverse complement strand
CTATGCACCTATGCAGACTAATCGGTCATCTGTGGTTTTGCACAGCACAGTAACAAAGAAGTGGCAATGCATCTACTGCAGATAAGCAGCTGGGGGTGCAGTGGGTTGTTGTTCACATGTCATAGTTGTCATGTGTGACTTTAACACTAAAGCAGCAGACACGCAGTGAGAGCGAGAGGCAGAGAGAAATGTGGCTGCATGTCCCAGTGCATTAACATGAGGAAATGCTTTACCAGAGCAGACACAGCTTTGTTAAGAGTACAAAAAATCCTAAAAACCTAAAAGAAAACATTTTTTTTTATAGAGAAATGATTAAACTGCACCAAGGCACTTCAGTCATTCCTCCTGCAGACACCAATTCACAGCTTGCTTTCTCTCTGTTTTCATTTCAGGACAGAATCACAATGTATCAAATGGTGCACTGATACTGAGAATAAACAAACTGCTACTACAGTGTTATATGTGTTTCCCAATTCCTACAGATGTGATCAGCTTTATGTTTCCATCACAGACGTCCAAAGCTGATGCAGAAACCCCATTAACATGAACAAATGCAGCAGTGAACACACTGTTACGATTACATTGTGTCTATGAAGCACAGCCTCTCCACTAAATCTCTTTCCTAAAGCCTGCCCTGTAGATGAATAGGCAATTTAAAAACACAGCAGTGGGTAGAGTTATCTTATTTATCAATGTGCCGATTCCGAGGCAGATTAGTTTATAGCCAGTTCAGTGTGCTGGAAATTTATTTATTTGCAGTCCAAATGAAAACCAAAAGGAAACAGCCACTGATGGTGCTGATATGCTGCTCGCTCTGTCTCTCTCTCCCTCCATATCTGAGCTGTCAGGCAAGGCAGTGCTCAGAAGATTAGCTCGCTTCTTTCTCTTTTTAAAAGCGATTGGTTGGGTTTTTAGTGGTTCTTCCACGTTGTTTAATGTATCAGCTCATTAAGGAATAACTCCTTGTGTGTGCATGCGTGTCTGTTTGTGTGGCGCAGCTCCCACGGCTGTGGCGCTGGCACAGTCGCTTAACTCGCCCGCCACTCAACCCGTCAATTTATTTCTTCATTTATGTAAATGGAAGGTGACAGAGTGATGCTGAAGGTAATGTGTTTTTCAGTTAGGCCCCCCTGAGGCTTCAGTTATTGATAAGGCATGAATAAATGGGGAGCTGCAGCACAGTGGAGATGTTGATAGACATCCAACAAAGACAGCAACACTCCTGGGACTGTATGAGGGAATATGGAAGGTTGTTTGACAACTCCCTACGCAACAATCATGGTCATTCATAAGTCTGTACAAGATATAGAGCAGTGGTGCTCTCACTTATTTATTACAACCCCAATTCCAAAAAAACTAAATGGTTTTACTGAGCATAGCTGCGAAATTTAAACTGGGTGTCATTTGTTTTCCCTTGAAGAATAACTACAAAGTGATTGAATATTTTTTGTCGTTATGTTTGGGCCACTAAAAGCATTCATAGTTAAATTCTGATGGTGTCAGTGGGGACATATTTCCTTAACCTTGACCAAGTGTCTGTCTCTGATGTCAAATGTCCTGTGGTTTCAGGACTGACCTTCCACCTTCACGTCCTCGCCATGACTTCTGTGCATTTGTGATATCCAAACTTTAGAGATGTGGTTGATGCAGGACAGAAGTTAAGTTACTCTAGAGGTTAAAGCCTTCTTAAATGCATACACATAAAACCACATTTGCATCTTTGTAATAAATGGTTCATAAAACAGTTCATTAACAGCTGCTGTGTTGCACCCAGCCTTAATACAGCATTGAAGTCACACGTGAAGGACTATTTGTTCTTTGAGTGAGTCGACGTCCCACTTCACAATGTACTGGTGACCTCATCCCACGTTTTGATTGTCATATTTGATTGGTTGCTTACTCAGTCAAAGCATTGTTAGAGGCACATATCTGCCTGCAACCAGAGAGCAGGAGAGAGGGAGAGAGGGAGAGAGGGAGAGAGGAAGAGGGGGAGCACAGCCATTTTCCTGAAGGCTCACTCTCCCCCACAGATGTTTGTGACCTGTAGCTTGGCTGCGATCCAGTGGCTGAGCAGTACATTTTACTAACTGGCTTGAGATCGGTCAGATTAGCTGAAGCTTGTCGTTCAGGGGCTGTCAATCAAGCGCTAAAGTTGGAACCAGCACAGCTAACAATAAATTGTCAGGAGGATCCATAACAATGACAAACAATGACTTTGCACTTTATATGTAATAAACTGTTTGACCTTAAGGGACAAACAAAGTTGAGCAAAGAGAGCATTTTAATTTATTTCCAGCCATGCCTGGAGCAATTTAATTTCTAATCTGCAGCTTCTTACAGGCAGTCGGGCACTAGAAGTCTATCAGACTGATTGCCCCGATAGACAATAAATCAGAATTCTATGAGTTTTACCTTGCTGTGTCAGAAACCTATTAACCAAGTGGACATTATCTGCCCCACATTCTCAAAAATGCACATTTGGACTATTCGCCAGCGTGTAGTTGTTTCAAACTATTCATTGCCTGAAGCAGCAATGATAGCCCTCCCACCCTGAAACAGTCTGCCTCACCTTGTCATTCATCACCTTCAATCTCTAATTTAGTTTCCCCAAATTTGCTTTCTCCTGCCACCTTTCTCTATATCTTGACATTTTTTTTGCTATCACCGTGTGTGTGCGTGCGTGTGTGTGTGAATCTGCAAACCTTGTTAGAAGATATGTATCATATAAATCAAGTGTAAGTGCTTGTGCACACTGAGCTAAATTGAGTGGAAGGAACTCTCAAGAATTGAGTTACACCGCGATTAATCCAGTTAGAACTTTCCAGATCAGTGACTTTGTTCATTAACAGCCTTCAAAGCCTCGAGTCTATTAGTTACCTCATGTCAAATGGAGTCATTTAAAACCAGCTACACAGTCGGGTCCTAATGAATCATAACTTACTAGTGTTCTAAATTATTCTTAAGTAGCCCTTTCGTTAACAGGCACAAAGGGGGACCATTCTTGGTAAATGCATACCTTCCACCTTGTTAGCACACACACACAAACACACATGCATGCATCCACCTACATACATGCAGGCACCAACGCAAATGCAAAAAATCATGCATCGTTCCAAATTTCAGCACCTCATGTTTTTCTCTCTTTTTAATGTTTTTCTTTCTCTCTTGTGGTTCTAAGACATTGGAGGAGTTGAAAGACTTGTTTCCATGACAACCAAGCTTGTCAAACACAGTAAAGTATATATAATTCCAAGCATTGGGGTGCTTTTGTGAGGACTTGTGTAATACCCAGTGGTGCTGCCTTCATCCACCCCCACAAAAATTAACTGACGGATTGACATCACTCTGCTGCCACCCATCTTACCTGCCTCCATCCCTTCCTTCTGCTGTGCCCTTTGTATCTGATTATGCATATAAGCCTCTGTTCTCCTCCCACTTATGCATTTGGGTCATCTAGCCGTCCCCCGCAACAGATATTCCTTTGAATGCTTCTCATTTACCGTCACTCCGTCTCACCTCTTTAGCTCTCAGTACCTGCTGACGCCACATGACTGTTGACAAAATCACTTCGCACTAGATGCTCTCCAGTGGAGAATAATCTGGCACAGACCTCTAAGCAGTGGTACCTTGATGTTATAGTCATAATCCACAGGAAATCTTAAGTCACTGTTTTCAATCCTAAACTGGTTTAAACTGTGACACCAAGCTGGTGCTTCAAGTCAAAGACATGCACTGTTGTTCATTTACATTTTGCAACATTTGCTTCTGCAGTTTAGTTAAGCTGGCAGCATTTAGCTCAAATGCCTTAGACATTTACATTTAAGTTTAAATCTATTCTCATTTTTTTAAGCATCTTTTTATGCACTAAGAAAATGATTTTCCCAAACAAGGTGTTTATAGTGTCCTTATCATAGCCATCAGCACCTTTATCATTCTTACTTCGACTTGAGTAAATACTTAAAGCTGCAGGCGGCAACTTCTGCAAACAAGCTAGCATGCTAACATTTGCTGTAGCACAAGAGGAGCACAGGTCCATGGGTATTATGACATAATTCCCAAATAGAAAACAAAAAGATATTGATGTTTACCCTAAAGATACCAGCTAGAGCTTTAAGGGAGACACCAACGGAACATAATGTGAGCAGTGCAATGCATTATTAATCCAGGGTCCTGATTTAGTTTTTATGTAAGTGTGTTTTATTTATTTTTTTTTTCTTTCTATTTATTTATTTTTTACTCCTATAAAGCTAATATCAAGTAGCTTCATATGACCAAACTTTTAAAATGAGATGGAAGGGAATGAAAATCTGGTTTGAATACATGACTAAGCATCACTTAGTATTTATGTCCTGCTACCATGCATTCCCATTACAATATATATATAAGCCAATGAATGTCCTACTTAGCACTGGTGCAGTGCAGAGCACAGTCATGTGTGGGTTTTATGACATTACGTGTCTGCATTAATACACTTAGCGTAAAAATTGCTTTTATATTTCACATCTCCGTTGATTCAGGCCTGGCTACCTTTATTCCTAATGTTTTACCCTTCTGTGTGCATCACTTATGTGGACAGCAGATGTTTTGTCCTTTAATCAAGCTGGAATTGAACATTGCCACTCTCATGTAAATGTACCATTAGTTTTTTTATTTGTTCAGTCGCGCTCGTGCCAAGTGCAATTATAGCACATGTTACTCTATGTCCGTTTTGATCCAGCTGAACAAATTATGAATGAGGGACATTAGATTAAAGAACGTGCAATGGAAGCCTCAGAAACAGATTCCGACAAATAAAAAATCAATTAGAATTAATGATTTGGGCTTTCTTATTTTCTGTTCTCTTTAGAGCCATAATGAACACCAGATATGAGTGACCATGCACACTGCGTACCTGCCGTGCAGATCCAGTAAATCTCTCAGAGGTGTCTTGCTCAGTTATGGCGAGTGACCAATCATTTATTTGGCTCTGACTAGAAGGAACATAATAATCATCCTTTATGCTTCATGTCACAGCACCAAGTCAGCAATGCCAAACGCATGTGAAAAAAGAGTAGGAGGATGAGGAATCTGTGATTCATCACTTAACACTTTATCAGAGCCGAGGAGGAAGAAGGAGAGGGATTCATAATTCTGAAGGGAGCTCACGGCCTTACGTTTCAGGACACATGTAATAACGAATCACCAGCTGGTTTTACAGCGTGAAGGTGGTGGACACAATAACAAAAAAAATTATACAACATAATGTAACTGAATACAAATTCTGGAGACTTTTTCTCTCCAAACTGTCTAAGAAAAGAGCTGGTTAAATTTGAGTGAATTTGAGCTAACATAAAGAACAGTTTTATTTATTTACTTAATTATTTATTTATGTTTTCAGCAGTGATGAAAAGCCAATAACATATGGCATAATTTAAGGACCAGATGTCTGCTCAACATTAAGAAAACATTTCCAAAAGTTTTAAAAATCAAGATGAATTAAATATAAGATGATCCGTTTTGAAATCTAAAATAAAGCCAACAGAGAAAGAAAAAGAAGGACCAAAAATTCTGTGGATCTTTTAAACATGGAAGTGTGTCTGCCGGGGTTTCACTGACATGTGTGTTGAAACACAAACATATGGGAGGGTCCTCTTTCCATATTTTATATTACTGTGCAAGTCAGCTGCTCCTCAGCTCCTGCAACTATTGCCCCGACTGAATGGGTGGATTGTTTGCTGCTTGGCCTGATGTTATTTGGTGTGTAAACATCTGCAGTACCCTGCTCTGTGATAAGCACTGCATCGTTAGATATGCTTTGACCTAGATCCCGTCCCTCGCCATATTGTGTCACACATCAGCATTCAGAGGACGTAGTTTAGCGTTTTGGTTTTCCAGAGTTCACATGCACTCCTTAACATGATGCACTTTGGTTAAAAACATGCCTTAAATGTATTGATTTATGCTTGTTCATTGCTCATTTCCATGTTGCTTCATGTGCATTGTTGTGCAGGTCAAATTTAGAGAGAAAGTCTTTTTGTCCAGCTGTTAGTCAGCAGCAGCATCTCTGAGGCAAACTGCATTCTCCAGCTGCATCTGTGGAAATCTGTACTTTTCAAAGACTATTACATGCTGCAAAACCATATCAGCTGCTCAGATTAATGTGAAAGAACTGCTTGGTGGTTTGATTTTAAAAAATAAATTAAAAAACTGAGAAGTACCTACCTTTCGGACAAGGTGGTGGCCTCGGCGGCAGACATCTTAAGCTCTGCCTCCATAACTGACAGGAAGTCACATGATCTCGGAGTGGAAATTCCTGTTCTTTGTGTTGTTATTTGAATGAACATCTCCATCTCTATTTTTTTTTTTAATTCTTTATTCAAAGGCTGAATATACAAACAATTTTCCTCAATTTATGGTACAAAAGTGAATAATGAGACCGACTGAATTATCTGAGATTTACCCAGATTTCATTGCTCTGTCTTGTCTGTGTATCTCCATGCAGGAGTGACCACTGTCCTGACCATGACCACACTCAGTATCAGCGCCAGGAACTCTCTCCCTAAAGTGGCCTATGCCACAGCCATGGATTGGTTCATTGCTGTCTGCTACGCCTTCGTCTTCTCAGCCCTCATCGAGTTTGCCACAGTCAACTACTTCACCAAGAGGGGTTACGCCTGGGATGGAAAAAGTGTGGTGCCAGAGAAGGTATTGGATGCTCCTCTCTTATTTAACTCAAAGTGCTAATGGATCCTCATAGGACATATAGATAAAGCTTTTTAGAATTTTACAAAATCTTTTGCAGTATGAGTGTCTCTTCTTGTTTTACCAGGACAAAAATCCATATGCCTCCTGGCAAAATGAGGGCAAATCAATGGAGAGCTAACTAGGAATTGAAAAACTCAGAAAACAGACCAGAAAAGACCAGATAACAGTTACCAAAAACACAACATTTAGAAATTATTTACACTGACCTTACCAGCACAGTGCAGTGAACTCACAGTGCTGACTGTACTCAGGGAGCATTTAGTTGATGTCGGCACCTCAGCTCATTGAAAATGCAATTTGAGTAACATGACATGAACATTAATAGTTTAGTGTTCATCTCTTGCTTTCTGCTCCACTTGTCTCTGTGCTGCAGTTAGCAGCATCATACTCTGTAGTCTCACAGCTGTTTGGGGAGAAAAAAAGAACCTTTCATTAATCCTTAGACTGCAGAGTATAATGCTTCTATTTGGAAATACGTACATGTGAAGAGTTATTTAAAATCTTACTGAATATTCACCAGGCTGCCAATGACGCATTCCTTTCAGTAATTGTTTAGAAGATATAAAAATGCATCTTTAAAAACTGAACAATATCTTCTTTTTTTTTACTTTCCTAAACAAACAAAACCAGCAAAAGAAGAAGAAGGAGTCCCTGCCCAAGAAGAACAACACCACAGCCTACCCAGCTGCTACTGCTACAGCCTTCGCCCCCAATATTGCCAGGGACCCTGGATTGGCCACTATTGCCAAAAGCGCCCCACCACCCCCAACTGAGCCCAAGGAGGAGCCAAAGCCCAAGCCTCCAGAGGCCAAGAAGACCTTTAACAGCGTGAGCAAGATAGACAGGATTGCCAGAATAGCCTTTCCCCTGCTCTTTGGAACCTTTAACTTGGTCTACTGGGCGACCTACTTGAATAAGAAGCCCAAATTGCAGGGGGTAACTCCACACTAATCCATGTTTCAATCCTTTCAAATTATAACTGTATTTTCTTTTTTAATTTTCTTTCTTACTCCTCCTAAAACAGGTGTTTATTTTCAGACAAACATGGTGTCCATGCTGGTTTGAAGTCCCAGTCGTTGCATTGCTTCTATGTTTACCTAATGTTTGAAGATTTTGAAAAACAAAATAGAGAAAAAAAAGAACGATAACGATAAAGACTTTTGAAAGGTTGTTGTTCAGGTCTCAGATGATGCTACTAAGAAAATGCTAATATAAATATATAGCCAAGAGAATGCTATTCTACAACTGCACATAGCCCAAACTTGTTTCGGGGCTTTTGTTTCTATGTTTGTTTTCTTATTTTTCTTTCTTTTTTTTTTTTTTTTTTGTTTCATTTTTATGTAAACATGGAATCACAGACACGGTAAAAGGCACTTGTGTAAATGCATGGGCAGGGCATTTTTTTATTTATGATTATTTACTCAAAAAGATCACCAGATAGCTTAGTTTCTTTCATATCAGCAGCAAAATGCTCCGCTTAGTCTCTGTCAAAATATTTTCAATTCTCCGTAGATGTTTTCTGAGATTAATTATGTCATTCTTCAAAATATGTTAGAATTTCTGCAATAGCAATAAAACATGTCTCAGTGGACACACCGTTTATTTAGGGATTAAAAAAATAAAGTTCAATCATCTCCGTGCTCAGCAACAGAAAATATTAATTTCCTTTCACGGCATTGTAAATATTATCATGTGTTAGAGATGTCAATATTCTGTTTAAGCTTTGCAAAGTGTAACTAAAGGGTATGTTTATTGAAAACATGAAAAAAGTAAACTTTTATTTAGTTAATTTTATTTTTGTCTCTGTTCATGATAATTTCTACAAAACAGAGTATATACTGGTCTAATTCACGCTTAAGTGACTGTTTTTCCGCCACGTTAGCGTTCCATTCAAAGCTGCTTTCACACTGAAGTCAAATATTATTCAGCTGTGTGTTTGTGCGCACACGGACGGCAACAACAGCAACAACGACATCAACAGTGTAATGTGGGATTGGCTAGTTATGAGTAAGAATGTAAAACTACTATCTCGAATCCTGGAGTGCATTTTACATCTAGAATTAAAACAAATCTTTTAATTACGTATTTTGTTTGTTTTATTTATGGTGGGGCCTTGTTGGCCCGAGGCGCCATTCATAGCAAAGTACAGTTAGCATCACTTAAAGAGGGGCGGGGCACATTGAGAAGGAGGAGAAGTGCCTTTAACATTTTCAGAGTTAAAGCCGTGATGGCTGCTGCTTTGTTGATCGATGGCGCGTCTGTATTTTCCATCCCACTGTGTCCCCTGACCCTGTTTGCCATGTAGTCCCCCAACTCCTTTTAGTTGAAAATTGAGACATAACACTCAGAAAGTACCAGCTACACTGCCTTCAGTATCACATGCCCGTTTGGACTCATTTGTTGCTGCTTGTTGGTGAGCAACAGCGAGAGACAGGGACAGAGACAGAGAGAGACAACAGGGAGAAAGGAGACGTTGAATTGAAGTGGCACTGTAATATTGCTTTAGCCGGCGCTGTGTTTCGCACAGAGGACTTGTCTTGTAGTTCTACGACAGTGACGAAGATGAATATATTTTTGTAGCATGATGTCAATCCCTCTTCCGAGAAAAACCAACAGAAACAAATGTGAAAAGAATGCTTTTGTTTTTGTCTTGAACATTGCTTGCTCTTCTTTTCGTTCACACACTTTTAGCTTCTTCTCTGATGTGGCACGTTGAGGTTTCTGAACAGTCCATTTTAAATTATGTTAATGTAGCAATATTAATTAGCAAGGGCTTTTCTTAGGACCTGAACCTGACACTCAGTCTGGGGGGAATATCCATTGTAGCTTTACATTGACCCTTCTCTTCTTGTAGTTCCATCTGTATAATGTTGGTGCCCATATAGGATCTATTTAGATTCCATTTCAGATAACAGGCATTGCATTCTGTGTCCATCTTGGGTTCTAATCCTGTTTCACAAAATCTCCACATGTCTTGTCGGGGATGAGGGTGCATTTTGTTGCATTATGGGCTCTGCGCTTTTTTTTTTCTTTTTTTTCCCAGTGTGTTTCACAGGGCACTGAACAGGCCAAAAGGCACTTAAGAACCCTGCAGAATTCTCTGTGTTTGTGCGCTGGGGTGAAGAGATCAGGCTCTCGCCAGCGGGGAACGAAAAGGAGATTGGTGGTTGTTGCTATTGTTATTATTTGCATTTTCATTATAACCAATACTGAACCTAACCCCTAATGGCAGACGTCTTTGCAAGCATATGCAAGTGGTCTTCTGTTAACAGCCACTGAACCTACAAGCAGAGGGTCAAGGAACTGCAAAGTGCAGGCTGAAGAGTTGTATAAAGATATTTGAATTCTAAACTATTGTATGTATGTTTATTATCATGAAGAAAATATATATATACATATGTAAAATACATAATGCATACAGTATTTGATTAATGAAGATATTAGCTAAGATGATGATGAATATTGTTTGTATTATCAACCTATTGTTATGCATTTTGCACATTTAGAAGAACAATAACATTACATTTATGTAGTCAGCTTCGTGCTATGCAAGGACAGCTTTGAACCACATCACTGACCTTCTCTCCCTGACCATTGTGTTTCAGATTTACAAGCTATTAAAAAAAGAAAAAGAAATTTAAAAAAAAGCTTAGCTTTTATATCGCTGCGCAGTCATTAGCTTTTCGTTTCTTTCCACCATGGCTAAACAGGGTGACATCAGAGAAAACAGCGGATTATCACTTTTGTTTGCGCTTTGGATTTGTCGCGGGTTGAGGGGAAAATGGCTTTCATTGCTGATTGCACTTTTTCTCCAGAGGAATGCAATAAAGTGATGGAAATCGGGGTGGGGAGGGGAGCAAAACTGTAACAAGATCACCTTGATGACAATATTTTTGAACATTTCTCGAGCTTGTTTGTCAATACGGAAATGAAGGCAGGTGAAAGATTTTATTTTGCTAAACGGATCATTTTGTTTACCTTCTTGCTTTTCAAAGCTCAATGATATTACAGGGAGCAACCGGAGAGTTTTGACTTTGAGTAAAAACGGGAATTTTGTACACTTGGAAATATCTTTGCTAACCTTGTACTCCAAGCAGGATCAAACAAACGCTTTAGGCCACCTGCAAATATTTTTTGGCACCAGGTTTGGTTTTACTACATTAAAAAAAAGCTCCAGAGAGAGAATGTGAAATATGAGGCACAGTGCAATCATGAGCTTCCAACTTTTACCTTCACACTCATATGCAGAGCAGACATGTAAATATCACATTTGTAGACACATCGGTCATTTCTTTCATTATGTTTGATGCAAGGTCCATTGCAGTTCTCAGCAGCACTTGCTTTTCAACATTGAGTCTTTGGTTATTCCTAGATACCTACTGGAGTTTTTTCTTGTATTTTTAACAAGCAAAATATGTTCTGATTTTCACTGAAATGTAAAAAAAAAAAACTAATTTTCTAAAGCACAAAAGTTGGTTAGGGTTAAGAGAAACTAGAGTGAGACTGTATACATATAGACATCCGCAGACACACTTTCAAAACACACAAACACACACACACAGTACACAGAACGCAGGAATGTGTTGGTAGTTCAATGATACTGACAAAGGGTTCTGATGGATGTAGAATAAATGGTGAACCTTCTGTAAATGTTTTCTTTTGTTTCTTTTGGTTATGATATGGCCCTGTAGAATCTGATTCTCTGCATTAGTCTTTAAATAAAAAGAAAACAAATGAAAGTCGTGGCTAC
>JAPZDX010000006.1:17827622-17839258 GCA_029783625.1 Naso annulatus | reverse complement strand
TTTACGTGATTTAAAGCTATCATTGCTTGTCCACACTTATGAAAAATTGCACCACTTTTACCGCTTTCCCACAGTGCTGAAACTCTAAAACATGGCTCCCAAAGACCATAGGGAACACCCCAGTGTATAATCCTGCCAGGAAAGGCAATTTATCAGACGATATTGCCTCTGTGTAGAGTGAGGCTCCCCACACTCCTCCCGAGCAAAGACTATTGGGTTTGGACCAGCGGCAGAACGAGGGGGAGGTCTCCTAACTGATCTGTGGCCTGCCACGATCAATCTTCGAGAGATCCCAGAGCTTCAATGGACACAGCTACACGGGGCCTAATGAAGGCCTCACGTGGCTGCTGCAACAAAACATGTTTATCTCTGTCAGAGGGTGCTGGGTTAAAGATTACAGCCTAGATGGATCAGTTAGCTTCAGGTAGGCTCGTTTTCATCTGCAGGTTGTTTCGCATACTTTACAACCTTTCAGATTTTACTTATACTCCTTTTTTATTCATTCTGTGATATCCTGTTTCTCAGTGTAATGTACTGTACATTTAATAGAACTGGGAATTTGTGCCTCCCTGCACGAAGGAGGCCATGATGTACTGCTGCTTGACTGTGAACTTTTGACGTACCCATTAATGACTAATTATGCTCCAGCCAGCATCCAGTTGTCATTCAGTGCATAATTGATGCAGCATCTGCCCAGGATGTCCTCTTCCAGCATTGTCATTGTGCATTTCTCTGCTTTTATCAGCTATATTTAGAGATTGATTTAACATGAAAATTGCTTATGTAAACCAGCTAACAACAGATGTACATTATATTCATTTAGAGATTTAAGCATATCTCCATTTCATTGTGTTGCTCCTCTTTGACTTCATGTTTCCCGTGGACTTTCAGCGGATGATTCCCCGTTGAAAATAGGAGGTTTTATTCTTTAAGTAAGCCAATTACATGTAAAGCAGATGGTTATTTTGGATCCATGTTATTCAATTATTTTCCCTGGGAACACATACAGTATAATGCTCTATCTATATTCACTCTACTGTGACAGTGAGGAACATAATACAATGCCTGATTGAAAAGGTATTTATGTTCCTCAGCTCTGGGTAAGCAATCATGCTTATTCTGAACTGGAACTCAAATTGAGTGATAATGACATTTTAGCAAATTTTGATAGGTGGAAAATTGGGATCGCCCCTGCTCATATTGCATGTTGGTCCTCCACGTTCGACAAACAGCTGGTGTAGTGTTTGACGTGGTGCAACAACTGTAGTAATGCTTTGCAGTGACAAACAACAAATCAGATGGCTGACCACCTCTAGATGAGACACAGTTTGGGAAATGCATTCTGCACAAGCTGTCCTTTCTTCATCGAGAAAAGGAGGTGAGATTTTAACTGTCAGTTTAAAAATGTTAGCTAATATTAGGGTCGGAATGTTTAGTGTTGCCTGGCAACAAAATCAGCTGCTCTGGGACAAACAACTTGTCTCTCTCATGAGGGCTCGAGCACAAAATGGTGCGAGGACCTTTTGTAACTGAAGCAATTATTTTTGTGCCAAATGAAATGCCTTTTTGGCGGCTTTCACATACTAAAAAACTAATGAAACTTGGCATACTGATCAGTAAAACCTTTAGCTACAATAAAGTCTGTGTAAAACACCAAAAAAAGATCTTATTTGAGTTTGTCAACAAACAGAAAAATGTATTATTAACCATACAGCCAAATTTGAATGATTAAAAAAGTGGCTAAGATCATAAATTAGGTTTTAAAACCGTGGAATAACTAGCAGTTTTCTCTGCTCTAAGAAGCCAGAGGTGTGTCAGCTGCAGGTGCTGAAACCACGCCCACTCACAGGACAGCGTCAACTGTCAGTCTGAATGCCAATCAAACACCACCATTATAACTCTGCAGGCGCAACAGTTCCCATGTAGTGTAGGGGGCGAGGCATGGGGCGGGGTCAAATGCCTGAAAGCTGCACTGTGTCATCAAGTTTCCGCTTCAGCGTGCCCAGAAAATTCTGGACAGGAAACTGGTGAAAGAAACAGCTAAGGCTCTAACCCCACAGTGCAGTTCTGCATATTTCTTGGCATTTTCACGTTTTCAGCAGTCATTTTCTAACATATACGTGTGTTAAAAAACAAAGCACTGAAATCAACTTACACAGACTTTAAAAGGTAATCTGGATTGAACATCAGTACAGACCGACGTTCCAGACCAGGAATATTGTCCAATTTTCAGGAGGGTGAATCAGGGATAAATTTACAAAAGCTTCTGTAGTACATTTGTAGCTTTAGCACAGATGCAGAAAAATCACTGTTATTGTTATTCAGTCTCTGCTTCAGACAAGAATGAAATTCTATATTAATTTAAATCTTATAATCAAAAGCTTCTAAGATAGGAGAAATGTTTTACCCCATTACTAAGAGGAACAAGCAGTAATCTGTTTGCGGGTTCTTGATGAGAAGTAGTTTAGGAAGACTGAATCGTGCAACACTTTTTTTTTAATCTCCAGGGATTGGTGCAAACTAAAAACTTTCAGCCGATGACATTCCCTCTGTGCAAGTGTACACAGCTGAAAGAGGCGTGTTTGCTAAGTGGTTTGTTGTAAGATGTCGACTTTTGAAGGAAAAGGGGGTTGACTTGTAGATGTTGATGGCTCTATGATGGGCAGACAGCTGTGGAGTTTCGGGAGCAAGGTTAAGAAAACAATGTGCCGAGTGATGCCAATTTAAAGAACTGCGAAACAAAATAGAAAAACATGAACTGAAGTGTATATTCAGCTGTCTTTGACAGAAGTAGCAGTTTGAGTGCTAAACAGACAGAATCAAGTTAACATGTGCATGATGCAATGACTTTATTTTTCATATCACTCATTTAAGTGCGTGATAATACAACAGCAATGCGGCTTCACAAACAATGAAAAGGATAAATAAAAATATGACATAGATATGCACCAGAAAGAATTGCCTGCAGGGTGAATTAATCTGCTCTTAAGCATGTAAAATTTACAAACTTGCATACATTTATGGCTTTATTTATTAAATACCATATTTTTCCTTCATCAAGAATCATTAAAAGAGTATAGTAATTACCAAAAAAAGGAGTGACATCTCCTTTGTGGGCTTGTGAAAAGCAGGGAAGGAGACTGCTTGGTTGCTTTGTGTTAATGTCTTCTGGCTTCCTGTCACCTTCTAATTGGTTTAAAGTGCTGATTGTTGCTAGTTACATGCAACCTTCCTTGCTGAAGTTTGACTCTCAGTGGTCGTTAGAAGAAGTTCTTCACGAAATCCCAGTGGTGCAATGTCAGGATTATTTTCTCCAAATTACTGCACAACGCTCTCGAAGGTACACGCTTTCTTTTCTTTGTATTTTGTTAAATTTGTTTAATTATTCAAAGTTCTTTAGCGTAATTAAATTTGTGTGTTTTTCTCTTTTAGGCTGAATTAACTAAATATCTTTGGTTTTAGGAAAGACACCCGTATCTAATCACCTCACACATCTGCCACGTTCAATTTTGCGTGTCTCTTGGATAAAATCTCTAACTTGATCCGACCTCTTTGGTTCTGGAGCAGGCAGAGGTTGAGGTGGTTTAACTTGAAAGTGCTTCTCCTGCTTCTGCAGCCAGGGCCTCATTATCCCCGCCTATAAGGTCCAAACAGACAGAGTCAAGTAAGAACATTTTTAAACCCCTCAGATCCTCGCTTGTAGAGTCCAAGCCTATTAGATCACTGTGACACATGGAAATGAGGTCATGTATTCTCTGTGGGGCAGTCCTTATCCATATTTCTGGGATTTCTCCTCAGAAGGAGTGGGAGACAGAATGAATGAGAAAGAGTGAGGATGAGAAATGGGGAATAAGTCCCAGAGAGGATAATTAAATGTGAAAAACCTTGACCAACTGGTCCTTTCAGCCCTTTGCGTCATGACAAATGTTCTGAATATATAGATCTGAGAGAAGCTCCTTGTTCCTTTCAACAAGATGATAAATCTAAAACTTTGTCCGCCGCTCACTCGTTCATTGTGCTACAAATAGCCGTTGAGTATAATATATTGCATTATAATTTGTGTGAATAAGGCAATAATTAGCTTTAGTAAGGCCATGAAACTGGTTGAACTGCTGTCACCTCTGACTTTGATGCCTCAGGCTATTTTGTCATGATACTGCTACCACAGGAGGACTGTACAAAAACACAGAGAATATGGACACGGCATTCTGAACTATGCAGAAGAAACAGATGTGCTACACAATTCAACTTTCTTACTCAAATACAGAACAACAGATTTTGCAACAGCGTCATTATTTTAAGAACAATTGTAGCTTTAATGCTGGGACGGCAGCCACTGGAGCATGTGTGTTCACCATCTTTTTAAAAGTGTGAACAATCTGATTATTTCTCCTCTCAAGCCTTTTAGTAAAAACAAGACTTCTTGTTATCTACTCTTTGCTCTACTTAATATATAGCTGAGGATATTTTGAGGAAAAAGGGGGGATATTTCCTGAAAAATTAAAGGGGCAACAAATTTGGTTAGAGCGTACCCACATTAGTCAGGCCTTAAACTTAATTTCAAAAGTCATATTTATGTCTAAGTCTTTTATAACTCAACCATTGGGTGCAATATAAAAAGAAATGGGTCATTTCAAGAGGTAAGTCAACACTGTCAAAACAAAATTTTGAAAGAGGCTGTGATTCATCTAGTTTATCTGAAAAAAGTCTGAGAGGAATATTTCATAATAGTATATTACAGTGAAACCTACCTTTGACATCTACAGTGCAATGATTTGGTCAGATTTACTGAATTCATTTAATGTAGACTCATCCATCCTATTCATTCCATCTTTTTTTTAAATCATACTTTCATACAAAAGTTGGCACCTTCTTAACTGATGAGTCAAAAATGAGTATATGACTTAGCACTTTAGGAGTATTATGGCATCTGAGCTCGTCCCAGCTGAAATGTGATGCATCATTCACTTGTGGGTATGACACAGACAGGAGTCATGCCGTGTGATCTTGGTTCTCCATGTTCTGCACATGATCATTTATTCATGGCATGGAAGCACATATGAGATGTAATTGGGATGAGTCAAAGATGAAGTCAGACAAAGTCCACTTACCTTGTAAGTGGTTCTGCAGATGCACCCCTGCATCAACTTTGGATGTGCATTTAACAAGAAGGTAGCATCTCTTCTTAGTACAACCGTTAGTGCAGAAAAGAGTAAACCTATAAGAGCTTTGTATTTTATTGCTTTTTAAGGCTTTCGCAATTTTCATATCTAGTAAAATAGCAACAATTTGCACTAGAGCTCGACCGATATATCTGTTTGCCAATATTGTTGGCCAATATTTGCCTATCACAGATGTATCAGTATCACTGTATATGTTCTCCAGTATGCTCCGATATTCAAACTGTTTTCTAAGGCCGAAAAAATGCTTGGACAAAAGATTTAAACTAGTGTTATTGATTGTCCAGCAGAGGGCAGTCGGTTATTTAATAACTAATAAGTGAAGTGTTTAAAGTTTAGTGTACTGATGTTTGTAATGAAAGTTGTTAAAATGTGAGATATTCCGAGTCTATTACATGTCTTGTCACAAGTATTTGATAATCACATTCAGTCACGTTACTCCCCAGTGTTGGCACTGGCATCAGCTATAAATATCCCATAAGGGTCAGGCCCTAGTTTGTGTATAACATAAGTGTAAATCCCAGCCAGATGATTGGTTGGCCTAGCCACAACACAAAATGAGTAACCAAATTCCAAAATGATAAAAGAAAAGATAAAATGATCAATTGATTTCTAACTACATCTACTATAACATGCAAAGACTTTACTGATAAATACTGAATACCAGGATCATTGCACGATGCTTCTGCAAGAAAATAAAAGCCTTGAGGCCGCCTCCACATTTAATACCATACGAACTACTTTTTTATTGCTATTTTATGCCCTTATGATGTAGTAATATGTTTTACAAGTGACTGAAATGGCAATAAATGTCGGGTGCATCAAGCGCAGAGAGGTCTCTTTTCCAAGAAGTGCAGGGTCAGTGCCTGTAACCATATCAAGCAAATATATTCCTCGTCAAATTCACCAAAATCTGTGGCCATTTACTCTTTGATCAAAAGACGAACCCAAAGAGGCTTGCCCCTTCTACTTGCATTAAAAGCTTTTGATTATGCAGCCAGTCATGTTTAATTCACAGCATATTTCAGTGTCAAAAGATACATTGCACAGTCATGAAATATTGAGAAGGCCCCCAGAGGCAAAGATCGCAAGCTTGCTCTCTAAAAAAGATCAAAAAAATGAGATAGCACACCAGCGCACATCCAGGGCAGCGGTGTATCTTCTTGATCCTCTTATCTCATGCTGCAACGCAACAACACACTCCATCGACAGAGCATGACCAGCACGGATGTGAAAGGAACTAATGCTCACTACGTGGTCATACAAGCACATGCACTCACAAACATGGACTACCGGGGTTCTGACACTGATAAAGCTGCCGTACGTCAGATGTACAACCAGCAAATTAGACATAATCGAAATAAGAGTTTGTAGATCTGTAGATAACGTATCATAGCATCAATTTCATAACAAACTGACACTGCAGAAATTGCTGCTGAGTAAAGGAATATGGATGAGACAGAATTAAAGAGAAAACATACCATGTCATCACATTTATGCCTCCTCTCCTCATAGTGTACAGTATTTGTAGGGATTCATTCCTATGGGAACCTCTCTGATCTACGATGCACTGTGTGTTCCTTGAGTCATAACATTAAAATTCAACTTTTGCAGGCAATTTCTGACAGAAAGTATGCATTGTGTGAGATAGCATAAATGTGCTGGAGACTAGGGTCCTGAACGGTATATCTGTTGGCTGATATTATTGGCCAATATTGGCCAATATCGCAGATGTATCAATATTGGCATATATGTTGTCTGATATGAGCTAATATTGGTTTGTTTATTTAGGATCCCCATGAGCTGCTGCTATTCTTTACAACATCTATTCATTGTGACAGTGTGTTTATTACATTTTCATTGAAACACAATACAAAATAAGTCAGACACTGACAATAATAGGGATAAATCACACGGAGACAATGAGAAGAACAAGGACGGACACGCCAACAAGACAGCTCCGACAGCAATTGGTGAAGTGTTTTACTGTTAAGTGCACTGATGTTTGGAATAAAGTTTGTCCAAATGTAAGACATCCTGCCAGCGCTGTGTATATACATTAGCAGATACATCAGAATTTTCTTGCTCCCTGATGTAAGTATCGGCTTACGCCCCAAAAATCCCATATCAGTTGGGCCCTGTGCAGTTTTAACAGTGGAACCATTTATTGAGTTTATATTTTCCATGGGTCCTAATTGAAGTACCACACACTGTCAGGGTGTGGAGGGGCTCTCTAAGTCATTTTCAGGAGACAGACACAGATTTCCTCAGTGCTTTGTTTAATAACCAAAAGTACTTCTCTATGTAAACACTGTTCATTTAACATCGTGTAAAAATGTAAAATGGACACAGGGTCACACTCAGACCAAGGTCTCTATCTACTCTTTGAATAACTATATTATTAGTTAATATTCCAAGTTTTAATAATTGTGGGTTAACATGAATTATTTTTTTGTGCAATTTTAGCAACAAATGCTTAAAACAGTTCTTATTATTAACAATCTTCTTGTAATCCATTGTTTTCCGTTTGTTGCTCAGTATGTAAAATTTATAAGAAGTCAACTGTAAGGATGGACAATCAAAGCTGACAGAAAGGTAAGGAATCTTGTTTTTAAAATGACATTTTATAATTTGTTCTCACTAAGCTAAATGTGACAATTAATCTTGATGTGGATTTCGAGTCACGTCTCAAAGCTTCTTATTTCCAAGAAAGGAGATTAACACACCTTAAAAAATCAAAATAAATGCAACAAATTTCTTTCTTTTTTTTAAGTTAAATATATATAATCCCCTGATTAAAGTTGCCCTCTTTGAGATTCACACTGACAGCTTGGATGTTTTTTTTTTTTTTGGTTGATGGCATTAAAGGGATGATTTAAACTGGCTGCGTTGCATCGCACGAGCGAAACACAATCTGAGGTTAAACTGTTTAAATTCATGCGGTGGTAAAAGAAATGACTTTCCTGTTACAGATAAATCATTTTTCCATTGGTGCTTTATCCATGTTACCTTGTGTAATCCCCGGGGTTGATTAATCCAGAAGACAGATCTCTGACAAGAGCCAATCTCCACGTGATGTGCTCTTTTCACAGAAACAAACTGATCTAAAAGCTTGCTCCCCAGAAATCTCCTTGGAAACTATGCGTAAAATTGTTTTCAATCTAAATTGTGTGCATTGACAGCTAGTGAGCAGGATTTTTGAAGAGTTTACAACAGAGATTATACCTGTCTGAAGCTCTAACATGATTGAGATGTTACAAGGGGTGAGCAAAGTCATCTGTAGCTAAAGTGGGCATTAAAATACTGTAAGATGAAGGGGACATCTCATTGACTTTGTCATGTCTTCCAGCTAAGCCTGACTCTTATTCAAAAGACAAGGGCATAAGATCATCGAGGTGGATAACAGGCTTTTCAGAGGTTGCTGTGAAGGTCAGGAAACCATTTCATAAACCTGCTGTTTTTCACTCGCTCCCTCTGAGCTGAACGATGTGTTTTATTGTCTGAGCATTCCAAAACATCATAGAATATTTATGAAAGCTATTTCCACCTGCGTGAATAGAAATGATATTGAACTCACCGTAATCTTTCTATAGGGGTAGTGAGACCCCAGTGGAGCACCATATAAGCTCAGTGTGTGTGTGTGTGTGTGTGTGAGGGATGGAGATGGGGATAGCTCACACATGTATTGGTGTGCTACTGAGTGAAGAATTGCACAATGTTCACTTATGATTCCAAGATTAGATCATTTCTTTTGGAACATTAGTTCCAGACAGATGATCAGAGATTTATCAGATTACAAATACGTACATAGTTTCATAGTATTTTGGTTGATTCTGCATTCTTCAATTTTAATGTTTTTAAAGTGCATTTGAACTTACATTTCTTAAAAACGTTGTTTATGACATTTTTTAAAATATTCTTTTTTTGTATGCTGTTTCACGCTTGCTTTTGTAATTACTTTTAGTTTTTAATCTGTTCAAAATAAAGCCGAATTGAAATGAAATGTATTTAAACTTATTATAAAGTCGGTAGAGTTACAGGATTGGTGGTACTAGTTTGTAACCTTCCACCATCCACTCTTTGTTGCCAATACTCTTTCCCTACAGTACTTTTAGAAACTACTAATATTATGGTACATGATCATGAAAATGTAAACACTATAGAGTAGAATCCAGTATTTTGCGTTCTCTCAAAATGGTCTGTGTTGGTTACTCCTCCCTCTATACCTAATGCGTGCCTCTGCACTCCACTGTACACACAACCCCTTTTGCCCAATTAATGGCACAAAAAAACACAGCTAGGACAATGATAAAATGTTACTTACAGCTCACACTTCTCACTCTTTAACTTGACAAAGCAACATGGAAACAGCGGTCCTTTAGCAGCAGATAGCCGTTAAGCCAGCTCATGTGCTCATGTTGAGGAACTGAATAAATTTACACTGAATAAATCTTGCCTTCTCACCTCTTTAGGAAAGTTTAACAAAGTTAACTGTCTGTCACTCACCGCCCCACCCACAAACCCCCCAAAAAACACTTTATTGGAGCCATCTCGGACAAAGTGCTGACAGTAATCCTAAAGCAGAGAGCAGAGCGCAGCAGTGTCTGAGCAGAGCGGGGAAGGTGGCAGGCACAGCCCTGTGTGCGCGAGCTGGCATGCCGATACAAGGAAGTCCAGCAAGCATTAATGTCACAGGAAAATTTTGGGAAAAAAACACCGTAAAACACAGCATGAAGAGCTGACTGAACCAGCTGGCAGGGCTCACTTCCAAATACACATACCTCATTATGTGACGTTCTGGCATCACTTAACATGAGTATCCAACACTGTAACAACATTTTTAGGTCAGAAAATATGGAAAAGCTGAATAGCTCTTCTTTAAAATATTCTTTAAATCCAGTTTATTTTTCCAAGCCTTTCAAAACATTTGTGTAACACTAAATACATGCAGTATATTTGGTACTCTAACAATCTAAAACCATGGGGTTCGGGATGGCAAACCAAAGCCTCCCTCTCCATGTGTCGCTGTGAAACGACCAGGGGTGCCAGTCTGCTAACCTTTGGCCAGAAATGTTCTGAATGGGAACAAGTGGAGATAGTATGCAAAAAGAAGTAAAACAGTCTTGGGTCTTGCCCCTAATCCCTAAATTCCATCACTGGACACCCTTCACATAATTTACATAAGCAAAGTCCAAGTCTTGGAGTAAGCTCTCTCAGCTCATGCACCACACTTATCCTCTAAAGTCATTTGGCATATATAGAGAGACAAAACAGCTCCTGATCCTGGACTCAAGTGGGGCTGAGGCTATTCTATCTGACCCGGCCATGTAGGGTCTGCTGATTGTTCCAGCGGCTTTAAGCCAGCGTGGCGTTGGCCCCTGGGAGGTGACACACACAGTCTTCCTCAAAGGCCACAAACAGGTGAGGAGACTTTTTTTGGCTCTGGCCAGAGGGTGTCTGTCTGCGACACGTAAGCAGCTGTATGCGCGAATGCCGCCACAAAACACTCGCAGACTCCTGCTTCTGCATATACACACTCTGACCTCTCTGTCCCACTCTGTCTCCCACATGCATGCACCAACGCATGCACACCTGGAATGAGTCATGGCTGAAGAGGAGCAAAAGGTTGTGGGGAAGGACAAACCTTCCCTCAGGTGTTTGACTGTCATGGCAGCAAATGGGCAGTTCAGGAACAAAAGACTTGCACCCTTCACATTAAATCTCATCAGAGGGTTTCCTCCTCAAGCATCAACAAATACAACTTCATGTTTTGAACACTGATATGTCTATAGGGGTGACAACAACACAATAAAAAACTAAATTATGTATTTTTTTAAAACATTATCTATGGAAGAAAAATGTGTTTATTTAACTGGATGATGTGTTAAATTTAGGGACCAGTGACTATAAGAATAATGGTGTCCTAGAACTTGCAGGAACAAACTGGTGGCATAGTGTATTTTTTTCTTGCTGTTTTTTGTTTTGTTTTGGTATTATCGTCTCCCTCTGTTGAGATGTCCTTGAGCAAACACTTATGCTCTCCTCTAGCAAATGTACTCTGTGGCCAAACAAGGGGAAGCCCACAGCTAACTCAACTGTCAGTTCCAAAGTTAGGATGTATTTCTTCTGAATGAGTGAAACCCTGTAAAAATGAGTCACTGCTCAGAAGAGCCTCATAATTCACATTTTGGGGGACTGAAAATGTAGCTTAGTTCTCCTGAAGAGGGAAAATACTGTTTTGAAAAAAAAAATAAAAATTTTTTTTCATACAGTGGTGAAAAAAAGGCTGTCATCATAAATGAGTAAGTGACTCAAGCACCAGACTCAAGCAAAATGAAGTACTCCAGTTGGCATTTGAATTCAAATCAAATTACACTGGTAAGAATCACTTTACATTGTTAATATTGACTCAAAAACTGTTGAGATAAGCAAAGTAATAGAATTTCAAACATGCAA
>JAPZDX010000006.1:17796768-17807642 GCA_029783625.1 Naso annulatus | reverse complement strand
CTAATGAAAATCACCACAAATCACATATTCTCACATCTTTTACATTAAAACTTTCACTGCGGTTGAGGTCTGGTTAGGATTAGGCACCAAAACTGCACATTCAGGGTTAGATAAAGACCATGTTTAGTTTAAAATACTTGGTTTTGTCTCCACAAACAGCTGGAAAATGTCAGTGCATCTGCTTTAAAACACCTGATTCTGTTGCCATAAAATTGCAAGACATCCCCATAAAGAATCCAGTTCTGTTGCCACAAACAGGTCTTAACCACATAAAATTAACATGGTCTTGAACACTGGTCTGCTGCTTGGTCATGCAACCACCATCCCTTCCAACATTTTAATGAGAAAATAAGCTAATATAGGCCTGCATTTAATCAGAACAATCTCACCACAGATATTGTACACAGTATTGTTATGATGCACAAATCTTACATATCCATGGTCTGCAGACACATAAAAATCAAAATATGTTTGTTCGGCAACCAGGCTGCAAAGCAGCAAGACTCTGTTTCCTGTTTACCAGCAGAAACACAAACTCTACGGCTGCAACTAATGATTATTTTCATTATCGATTAATCTGCTAAAAAGTGTGAAAAATGTTCATCTCAATTTTCCAAATCCCCAACATGAGGTCTTCAAGTGGCTTCTTTTGTCCAAACAACAGCCCAAAACACAAAGACTCCTCATTTATCATCATAAGAAAAGCAGCAAATCCTCACATTTGAGAGACTAAAAAAAGCAGTTCTTTTTACTCTTTTATTTGAAAAATGACTGAAAAGATGAATCGATTTTCAAAAGAATAGGTGACTAAATTTTCTGTCGATCCATTTATCGATTAATCGTTGCAGCTCTTACACCGATTCCAGCAATTGCTGCTCATGGCTGGCTCGCTCTGGTGACCAGCTCTACATCACTGCTGTCCATTCCACACTGAGTTGGTCAATCAGTCTCTGTACATTTAAAAATACCTCTGTTGCAATTCTTACTGGGATGGGGGGGTTGTAGCAGAATTTAAGGGGGGGAACAACCCTTTAAATATTTATCAGCTAGTGGAACAACAGAAAACACAAGCTAACATCTCATATTTGGAGTTTGTATTTCTGGAAAGCAAAACTATTCTGTAATATTTTACTAGTTTGTTAACTTGTTTTGAAGCCATGCAAACATTGTACCCTTTCTTGTGTATTCATATGCAAATTTTCTGTGTACGGTTATGAATACGTGAAATCTGCTTCTGTCTCCAATAGAAACATTTTTATACCACGACAGGATAGAAACAGATCAATATACCCAATGGTTTATTTTCAATTTCATGCTTTTCTGGTTCCATCAAAATGTGTCAGTGGGTGATAAATCCCGGGCCCTCACTGCTGCGGTGTGAACAGGATTTGCTGACTGAATCTCCTGCTGTCATTCGCACATCATAAACGTATTCAAGATCCTTATTTATCCTACGTGTGCTAATCAGGGTCATGACTTCTGTGTGAAGTGTGACAGACAGGGAATGTCTCACATTCAGGCAGACGTGACGACGACAAGCATTTTTCAACTGAGTCATTGTGTCACAGCATGCAAGTACCTGCTTTATTTTTAATAACAATCATATTTATTGCAACAGTCTAACAGTACACCACACATGCATATGCTACAGTTTACACCCTCATGGAATTACTTGATAGGCTTGCAAGATTATTTTTGAACACATGCTTTTGTAAGAGACTCATTTAAATGCAAACAAGCTGATTCATTGCTTTTTCTTCCCTCAAATATGCATGTTTTAGGCAAAGAAGCACAACTAAGTTATTCACACCCCTGGGACATAAACAGACTTCAAAAGAAGAGCATGATTTGCTCGGCCATTCCCAGCAGCCCGACAGCCCCGAAATGAAACAGAGGAGACAACAGTTGAGTTGAATTGCAATGAAACAATGTATTTTTCTTCAAAACATTTCCATTTAGAGACAACTGGAAGAAAAAAAAAAAAAGTGAAAACTTTCGTAGCACTTTGAATGACCCATTGAATTTTTCTCTTCAAACACAATTCGTTAGGACAATACGGCAGCCCGACAGATGATGGTTAATTAAAACTTAATGAACGTAACCATTCGTGTGTCCCTGTGGCCTGGTTTCTGACTGAGTCCTCAGCTGACTAGAGTGACCCTGCCTTTCTGATGGAAAGAATGAAATTGGGCCTCAACCCAAGGCCAACGTTATGATGATTAGCCTGACAAGTTAAATTCCTCCCTGGAGGTCCCTTATACAACCCCAATTAAACCATCCTAGTCCCTGAACAACCCGAGGCAAGCCGGACTCTCTGGTCCTCAGTTTATTACGGCTCATCATCATGTTCACGCCCATTTTTACCTCTTGACGTTTTAATTTCACACACTTTCAGTTTTTACACTTACAATCCAGTCTTTGACTCATGAGAT
Source organism: Naso annulatus (assembly GCA_029783625.1). Classification (NCBI taxonomy): domain Eukaryota; kingdom Metazoa; phylum Chordata; class Actinopteri; order Acanthuriformes; family Acanthuridae; genus Naso; species Naso annulatus. The sequence goes on along the minus strand of JAPZDX010000006.1, from coordinate 17,805,210 downwards.
ATCAAATGCATCAGTGGAAAAAACCTTCATTAGAAATGCATCTTATCGCTATGTACATTTTGAATTGCGGTCCATTTCACAAGGTGGTTAAGGACTGTTATTTAATAGAAATACTAGCAATACATTTGGAGAATGAAGTGGATTTTTAATTTTGGCCATTGCAAGAGTCAATTTTTAAAATACTCATCAGAAGGAAACGATCAAATGAAACAGTTTTCGAGGAAATTAAACAGCAGCTAATCTTTTCCCATCTTCTGCTCTGCCGAACTAAATGTATAACTTCATTGTTTTATTAACTATGGTGGCTCATTTTACATTGTGCCACAGAGTTTTAACAAACCCAGTTTGAGTTAAGGACTCATGCAGTTTCCAGAGAAGTGCTTTCCCTCTTTAGTATTAACACTTGCAGCCGACTCACTCAGACTCCTTTTAAAGACTAAAGGAGAGCAGAGCAGTGAGAGGAGGAGAGAGGAGAGAGTTCAAGCGCTATACAAAAAAGGAAACACCAAAAGAGCACCAGCACAAAAATAACTGCAGGACTCAAAAGTGAGAGAGGTCGTGAATCCTAAAATCGGCAGCAGAGCGTAATTTGAATTTCCTATCTTACAGAGGGTTTGGTAACAAGGTGAGGGAACAGACATCTTAGCATTAAAAGACTGGTATCTCTTGTTTTTTGTGCATTTGCATTGGAGATTTCATGTCATTTTACTGCTTTTTTACGGACACTATTAACTAAATCATCGATCCCTGATGTTTATTGATGAGTGGGATGTCACTGCATGAAGATTTTCTATAGATACAACGAGGAATTAAAGATAGAGAAGCTATAAAAAGCCAGAGCCGTGCATTGAATCTATGACTCAACACATGCGGTGCTGCTGCATTCCTGTCTTTTCTTCATGGAGCTTAAGAGCAAGATGGGGTATTTATATGCAAAAGGTGGGTTAAGGGTGTGTCTGCACACATTTATGGCTAGCAGTGGGAGGAAAAATCAAGTTCATGCATGTGTCCAGGTTCTCAATGATATCTGACACTATTTGAAGCATGCTACAGACAGTGGAGCAAATCTGAGGCTTCAAATGTTTATGTACCTATAGTTTTTGTTGTGTGTACTTATAGAATGTCAAGACGTGTTTACATAGAAAGGGGGCGGAATTTTTCACATAGCACAATCACATTTAAAGGCACTACAAAGATGTGGACAGATGCAAATTTCTGTCTTTCAGCTCAGTATTTTTGGGGATTTGAAAATGTACAATTTGAGCAAAATATTGGGTCTTATCACATCTTCTCGGCTTTGCTGAGTGGACAGAGCTGCTCCTCTTTGACAGACAAGAGCAAGGGAAAGCCGTACACAAAACCGGAACTTCTGAAATAAACATTTGGATATCAGAATCATTTACCAGTGGGATAAAAGAGTTTATTAAGAAAAAAATCTGTCAACAAAAGAGCAATTTTAGGGAAACCGGGTCATATTTGGAGGAAATGTCCTCTGGTTTTCTCTCTGATGTCCTGCGACTGCTCTGTCTGTCTACAGCCTTTTTTTTTTAGGAGAGCTGTGCCTGACAACTACCTCCTGCTGCAGCTTCAGTTTGCGAGCAGCCTACATGTTCCTTTCAGGAACCTCCGTGAATCACAGAGCTGAGGCAGAGCAGTCGTAGGACATCAGAGAGAAAACCAGAATACATTTTCTCCGTAAAATATGACCCAATATTGCTAAAGTTGCTGATTTGTGCGATGTATTAACGTGCATCGTTAAGTTTCGTTTTTCGAAGTCACAAGTCAATGTTACATAAAGTTGCTTTAAAACAATGCAAACAACCTAGAAAAACAACATATAATAGCACTTATTTTTCCTTAAGTTTAACTGTTCTTGAAAATACAATTATTATAATACTATGAAATATATTTTAGTTTCTGTTAATTCAATCATATTCTCTCTATGGCTAAAATAACCAAACCCACATCATGTAATTAATATCTGAAGATCCATTGTAGGAATATAACAGCCAGGTATTGGCCTCACTCTACAGTGACTTACCTCATTTCCTCATCGTGAATCGAGCCACTCTGAGGGTGAACTCACAGTTCAGTGTTTGGCATTGTAATATCTCTACAGGCCAATTAATATTCTACCTGAGCCTGCGAATAAACACAGCTCTAGCTTTCCTACTCATTTCCATTCTGAGTGGCCTAATGCACTTAAGAATAACAAAATATGTTAGCGTGTAGATACACACCTCAATTCCCCCTATCCATTGCAGTTCTAACACATAATATTTCCTATGATGATGTTATTACTCTCAGCATTCCCTCCTCCCTTCATCGCCAACATCATCTGCACACATGGTGACCCCGCACTGACGAAACCGCTCTAAATGGGATTCAGTCACCCTGACCTCGGAGGATCGTGTCTGCAATTAATCACTCAATGTTTTGAAACACAAACAGCTTGCTAATGCCCATTAGGAGTTTAAATTTGGATACTCGTGTTCATGTTTTTGGAGCTGTCATTTTTTATGACACAATTAGCTTATGAAACTGCATATTTTATTAGCTCAGTTAGAAATGTTTTAGTCAAGCTATAGTAATACTGTGTGTTATAAAACTTTATTTTAAACTATCAATCATTTATTATCAATCATAGACATTATGTTAAAATAAGATTTCAAACTTGGTTTGGTTACTTTGGAGAACAAAGCAAAAGAGAGCATCAAAACCCTATCTGCCCTGTCCCCTTTAGGGTCCATCTGATCTTCCCCCCAGCAGCCTAACCCTCCAAACAAGACCTGTGCATTCATGAGAGTTTGTTTTACCAGCCGTAAATATGCAGACTGACGTTCCTTTGCAAGTTATTGCAGTTGCTGACAATAGAGAAACTGGAAGTGAAGGAGTTGATCTCAACGATGCTGAGTTTCGTTGTGCACCATTGCTTCAGACCCTGTTCAAGCAGTGCAAGTTTTCACCTCAAACGAAACACTTTTGTTGCAGTCCAGTCTTCCTTTTTTATAACAAGGGCGTCCTGGCGCCCCTGAAACCACAAGCCTTTGAAACTGAGTTCCAGAGTGTAATCTTTTGAAACTGCAACCTTCCTTCCAGCTGTGTAAGCTGGAAAATCGCAAAGCCTATCGCAATCAATGCTAATGTTGTCAAATATGACAACAGTCTATTGAGGGAAATTAGCATGTTAGTATCATAATTTTAGAGGTCAAACTACAGTTGAATTTTTTTAATTTGTGGTTCTGGTTAGGGCTTAGCAGTAACAGGAAGTAAACTAATTCAGCAGCTTTGAAGGTATGTCATTATAAAGTTACACCACCTACTACCGTCCTAGCATGCATACTACAGCGCTTAAGTTTCTTCATGTAAACTCTAAATATCTAAACTCTAATATTCTAAAGACTCAAAGGAAAGACTTTAACGTTTTTAGTAGGGATGCTCTTGTCTAAAACATGGCCGTATATTCTGCTCAAATCATGAAACTGAGGGAACAAAACAAGCCCCACAGCTAACCAGAGGAGAGAGGCTAGACACAGAGCCTGACTTTCTGTCAAACTACTTCTATTACTGATAGATGAAAGGATGTTATGATATTTTTCAAAAGAAAACACAGAGAACAACACCAATTCCAGCTTAAAGCCATGCTTTAGCTGAACAGTAGCATTTATTTTTTAAATGGCTGGCATTTGAGCTCTTGAACCAGAAGTTTTGTCCTCAACATTTACTCATTAATTTTTCAGTTTATGATTTATTCACCTCATGTGCCAAGTTGCCATATATTGTTATTTTAAGGATATATATTATTATTTTAAGGACGAGTGAGGTTACTCAAAAATTTTTATTTTACTAGCTTTTTAAAGGTTTGATGATGCCATCCTAACTTTTCATTTGTTTCCTGTGTACAATTTTAAGTTAATAACATTAGCAAACATTTTTCTGACCAAAAGTGAACAATTTTTATTTGATGAAAATGTGATTGATGTGATTGTGTTTGTCCCACAGCCATATATGTTCTTTTTACGAGGCTTTAAAGTTTCTCTGTAACAAGGGATCCAAGCAGTCCTGTTTTGGAAGTAAAGATAAAACAAGTCAACCGGCAAGTGAACAACAAATGAAGTTGTTTTTTACTGCAGATATGGACAACGGGAGTGGAAAGGAATCAAGCTGTCAAACTGTTTATGCTGCACAATGAACCAGAAGTAATAAAGTGGCGCCCACGAGACTGTGTCCATACATTTATTCATCTGTGAAGCCACAAAAGCACAAGCAAGTATGAAAAAATGGAGAAACAAACAGATCAAAAGAGCATCTGCATGTCAGCGACAGGGAGGTCATTCACACGCAACGCTCAACCACGGCGTGCACATGCTCATTTACTCATATGCACATGGACACGGAGCACATGCACATGAAAACACACGTTGTGTAACGCCTTGGGCACAAGCCACGTTTCACATTTAGTTTATAGGCCGCGTTCAAAGGAGACAAATAGGTCATCCGAACCAACATTACAGGACAATTTCTGTGAATCCATCTAATCTTTTGCATTTGGCCAATTACCTGCATGTGTGGGCCGCGCTGAGGCAGAGCCAGGGGCAGGCGTAAAGACTGGCAAGCTTTGATTTCCGCCTTGTTTCCACGGCCGCTGTAGTTGAGCATCACAGATGTCAGCCACTTGATTAATCCTCCCGTTGGCTGACTCCCTCCCTGATCTTTCAAAACTCACCAACCCTCAAATGTTAAGCAATGGTAGTCGATCATTTAACAGCAAAATGCTAACGAGTGTTTGATGGAAATCTTCCTTTATTTAGTTAAGCTGATGTCCCCGGTGTTAATTTTGACTGGTTTAACTTGAAAAAAATACCATTGCAGAATGTATTTGATCATTGTTTAACTTCAGAGGTTTTCTCTCAGATTGAATTATGTCAAAACACTTCTTCTGTCTTGTCATGGGATCCGAAGAATCCATCTGGTTTGACACCTTGGTTTCACCATGAATTGAGTGAAGTGCAGCCTACGGCAAGTATAGCTACAGTGGTTGCCTGTTAATTAACCCCAAATACCTGGGCCGAAAATGGGCTCTGCTGAAACAAGTCTATTTTGGTTGGGTGAAAAACTAAGTAAAGGCCCTTTAACAGTCTCAGAGCGAGAAATGTGCATGTAATGAGATATTTTAATGACGTGATTCAACAAAGATGCTTTCTTGAACACTCAGGAAAAGATTGCTGTATAAAAAAAGCAACTGAAGTCCCATGGAACCCCTGACTGCAAATATTTTACATGCAAACTTTCTGAAGCGTGAGAAATATAGAAAGTTAAATTGGGCAGCTTGTATTTCTGTGGCATAAAGATGCAAAACAGCATACTTTATATGGAAAGCAAAAAGTTCAGATGCATCAGAGGAGTTAAAGAAAATGGAGGAAAACATGGGAATGTTGTAAAAACAGTTGGAGGACGGAAGCAGTGAGTGAGTGAGTGAGAGAGTGAGTGAGTGAGTGAGTGAGTGAGTGAGTACCCTGATTGGCTGCTGGAGTGAAAGCAGGGTGCAGACGAGCAGAGCAGGGAATGAATGCAGTGGGAAGGTTTGATTAGATTCTGGACTCGAGCTTGTGTGGCTAAATTAGCGAGCATAGGTTGTTGCTCAGTGTGTGCTTGTGTGTGTTTCTCACGTGTTTGCGTGTGTGTTCCTCATGTGTTTGCGTGTGTGACATGTGGTGAAGATGGAGTGCGGCTATAAACCAGGTGGCTGTGACTGCTGGAGGTTTTTAATATATGTGGGGGAGCTTGGAAGACAACAGGGAGCTTAGAACGGTGGTATTAAAAGGGCAGGGCTTGAATAGCAGAATGAAGTAAGAGAGAAAACATGAAAGTCTGGTGTGTCTCAGTGAGGGCCTAGTGTTTTCATGCATTGATACTGATAGTATTACTAAATGTGATCACTTTTGCTGGGTAATATGGCAACAACATAGGAAAGAATCCAGCTCTGACAGTTAAAGGGAAAAGACAGTGTGGACAACTAAGTTACTTATATTAGAATATGGTGTTTTTATATACCAGAACATAATAAATATGTATAATTAGAGATGAAAAAAAAAATAATTAAAAGGACTGGGGCATTATAAAACACTGTTTTCAATGGAGCTCATGCCTTGAAAAACACTTTCATTTGCTTCATGCATCCCTAGACTTTCATTAATATAAATCACAATACACACACATAGTTTTAAAAATAGAGATGTGAAGTAATGGGTCCTGCAGCCTGCAAGTCAGTTACCATCTTTGCACCTCCAGTTTCCTCATCTCAAAGTCTCTGTATTTTTTTAATGGGTTTTCGGTTAAATGCCTTAAATAAGGTGGTTAACACAGGCTAAAGATATTTAGATGTTTCATTCTGCAGCTTAAAAATATGCCAGTATAAACTAAATATTTTAACATTTAAGGTTTAAAAACAGGCAGTTGCTAACAAGTGGCTACATTAGACTACAGTGTTTGTCAAAGACATTATACGCCATCATCTGAAAAAGGATTCAAATATATAATATCTTTGAAAAAGGATGTGAGACTAGCAGTTGACAGTTAACACCAACAAGATCATATTATGCTGAGAAGAGAGAATAGTAAACGATGTTGTTTGTTTACAGCCTAACAATAGCTTTTTGCTTCTGGCGATTTTATTTACGCTTCATCTGTGAAGATTATCATGCTGAACAAAACTTAAGTGTCATAATCTTGTGTTCCTCACAGAGTTTATTTTCAGTGATTATCCAAAATCCCATTCAAAAAGCTTGAGCTTGTTCAACTGATGTTTATTTGTATGATTTTTTAATTGTCTCTTTTGGTAACATCAGCACAGGAATGAACAGATGGAAATTAGCCTCTGGCTACAATCTGGCATGTTCACATTTTCTTTCCTTGTACAAGAAATGTTCATTCATTCATACGCACCGTCCCTACCAGATAAACAAATAAATTAAATGAAATTAAGTAAATTTTTTGTCAAGGGAACCAGTGCCATGCTAACTTACAAAAATAAGTCATCCCTTTATCACTCTATAGGACTTATTAGGTATACAATGTAAAACTGCAACTGTTGTAATATTTTTAGACAACAAGTTATTTATTTAACCATCCAACTGATCTCATGCTCTTTTATCAGGCGATGTGCAGGTAGCTCATCCGTGAAACAAATGAGCCAGGTTCAATTTCAGGTCACAACTGGGTCTTCCTGCTCTGTGGCTCTGAAAACGAAAAGTATAGAGACTCTTCCTCCAGGGATTAATAAGGCATCACAGTCCTATTAATGATAAATAATGGAACGATAATAACAATGGTACAAGAGTCCCTTATGGGTGTGGAAGAGACTACAAAATGTCCCCAGGACATCTAGTGAGGTTTAGGCACATGCAGGAAATGCAAATGGAGAAGGATGTGAAAAAATATCGAGGGATTTAGCTCACTTGGGAGATGCGGAGGAGAGCTGAATAGAAGCAGGAAGAGAGGGGAGGGAACGGGAAATGACAAGAGAGAGAAATGGGAGGCATTTTGGGAAGTAAGAGAGAAAGTGGGGAGAGAAAGAGCGACATATATGGAGAAACGGAGACAGAAGGAGAGGTAGGGGTTGTGAAAGGTGGACATGGCTGGCACGGCGCGGCTGTGAGTGCTGGCACGGCTGAGGGACAGAGCAGTACACCTGCTCTCAGTATAGTCCCTGTGGATCTACAGGCAGACGGTCATTTCACACACACACTCAAACACATGGTGAGTAATTTTATACAGTACACACACATATTCACAGATGCTGCCATGCATATATTTTGCTTTTGCATCCATGAAGCCACAGAAATTGTGCTTATCTTTTTTTCCAAAGGCTGTTGCTTTAAACAGAATATTGAAATATTAGCAAAGAAGCTCAAACTCACACTGGGTGTCTTACATAGATCAAAATCTTGCTGCTCGTAAACAGCTAGTTATGGGCTTGTTTCTGTCCCAGCTAGATTATAGTGACATTGTTTGTAGGTTTGCTTGTCCGACTGCCTTGTCCAAACTTGATTTGCTTTGTCATGCTGCCCTGAGATATATTTCAGACTCAGCCCACAGGACACATCATTGCATTCTTTATAACCTAGTAGGCTGGTCTTCCCTGACTACCTGCAGGATGTGGCACTGGTACGTTTTTGTTTATGAGGCTCTCCTGGGTCATATACCTTCGTACATTTGTTCGAAGTTTATTTTTGCTACTGGCTCTCACAACCTCAGAGACAATGCTTGGTGTCACCTCACGGTGCCATTTGTATGGACTAACTTTGGAAATAAAAGTCTAGATTATTTCGACCCGTGGTCTTGGAATGACCTGGAGTCTCACCTTAAAATGGCCTCTTTCATCTTTTTATCAAGTTTTGAACAGAAATTAACTGAAATACTTGTAACTAGCTGTACCTGTTT
>JAPZDX010000006.1:17746966-17763746 GCA_029783625.1 Naso annulatus | reverse complement strand
CAGGATTTGAATCCTATTCACCTGATTTTGCACACTCGGGCTACAACCTCTTCCCTAGGATGAAGAAGGACCATAGTGGTCACCATTTTTACAGTGGACCATCTTCTACAAAGAAGGGACTCATGTGCTCCATGTTTTCTAAAATCAACACCTTAGGCCATGATGAACCTCTTAACCACCCCTTGTATCCTGTAACAAACCCCATGATATTCACTGAGCAGATCAAAAGCAGCAATCAAGATCTTCTAGTGTTTTCAAATGCTAATGAGTCCCACATACAAATAGCTATATACATATAAATACTCTTGGGAATTTCAAAAGAACTGAATAAATCGGAAATGCTAAGCAAATGTTAAATGATGTCATTAACATTTACATCATCAAAAAAGTTGTTTTATTGCTTTTTTTGTTCTGTTTTGTCAGCCTTGTTTTTTTGTTCTATCATCTCACTTCCGGCCGTGGCTTCAGTTTTCTTTTATTGAACAAGATCTTTCAGTCATGGCCCGAGGAGTCTTTGAAGATTGCAGTCTTTATCAAATGTATCTGATCCTTCGCTGTGCATTGTGGTGTTATTGTGTGGTGATATAGCTTCTTTTTTTAACTCATCCTTCGTGGGTTGCATTTGTCCTTTGGGACTCGTAACAATCCCGATATTTTGATGGATGCTTTTATTTCCCAGTTTCCACCCTCGTCTGTAGTGATACTTGCTTTCCTTTTATTTTTACCCAGACCACCCCTCCATCAACACAAACCTGAGCATTTGTGTGTCACCAGATCATTATTCAAAACAGTTTGCAGTAATGACTTCAATTCAAAATGAAGTAGCCTGGCTTCAATTTGAGCAAGTGAGAGTTTTACGACTATCTGACTCTGATAATGGCTTTGAGGACAGTTTTTTTAAAATGCTGGTCAAAATGTACCCTGAACTGAGACATTTTAACGTTATTGGCCGTCTAAAATCCCCTTTCGGGTACTTTTGAGTTGCTTGCCTGGTATGTGTATGTTTAGTAGCAGATTGAAATGTTTATGACTTCCTGTATCGGGGTTACAACTATGAATAGCACTTTTAGTTCTGCATTTCAGATACAATGGACAGTATCATTGCCTCACAGTGTGTTCAGCACTTTGGACAGCTCCAGTGGCTTTGCACATTAAGCACTGAATGAGGCCCATTTAGTCTAAGTACACTGGATAACTTTTGATTGCCATTGCTTTTTAACCATGTAAATAAATCATATAGGAGTGTGCAATTTCAGCTAGCATTTGAATAGCAAAGTAGCTATTTTGTCACAATGTAGCATAAACAGCGATATCATGGAGGGCATTAAATTGTTAGTTAAGTTGTATTCTGGGGAAAATGACACCTTGGATGGTACGACACTGTTAATTTTAGATCTGACTCACACTGAACTGTGTTGAATGTGAGAGGAGGAAGTATATACAGTGTCTCTGTGAAAAGCACTTGTGTTTCATTTTATTTATTTCCCTGAAAGTAATGCAAACAGAAAAAAAAATGCCAACATTTGAAGACTTATGCACTTCCAGAAACCCTGGGTTTATTTCTGATTCACACAAAGACTTTGAAAAATACATTAAGTCAGTGATTAAGTGCTGTTATTTGCAATCAGGAAACACTGCTGAACTATACCCCTGCTCTCCAACAGCTGGAACAAATCATCCATTGTTTCTCCTCCTCTTGTTTCGACTACTGTTAATGCCCTTTTTAAACCAAGAAGCTGTAGCAGGATTACAGTTAGTTCAAACTTCTGCTGCACGATTACTAAGACTTAACAGCATTACCCTGGTGCTGGCGTTGCTACACTGGCTTCCTGTCAAATTTAAGACAGAATACTTTGAAATTACTCTCAAGGCCTTACACGGCTTCATCTGAACTGATGATCCTATATTAGCCTCTTGGGTAACCTGAACCACGACTCTGGTTCACTCAAAGATTGGAATTTACTCATTTTCAATGATAAGGTGAGCTTTAACATTGTTCGTGTTTTTTCTTGCATTGGCAAGGCGGCCAAATTATTTTACTGAATAACAGAAAGGTGATGTTCGCACTAAAACATCATTAGTAATGTAGATAGTCAGCCAACAGTTATAGGCACTCATTGTGCTTTTTACTTGACTGTAAGAGTCTTCAGAACTTGAGAAAACTGTGTCAGTTCACCATACATGAAGATTTAGCTTCAGAAGCAGGGAAAACGTGATGTAATCTGGTGTGTCTTAATAGATACATTTATATCTACCACATTATAGAACTGGTTAGTGTTTTTCTACAATAATGGTTACCAAACAAAGACTTAGTACCATATAAAGCAGCAGTTATGTAGAATTTCTATTATGTTTAGTGCCATTGTTAAATGTTAATACCTGATATTAACATTTTTGTGGGAAAAAAAAAGAAAAAAAAGCATTACCTTACTTGAAAAGACATCATTTTACAAAAATCTATGGATATAACAATACAATACTACGTAATTTGTCTTCCTATTCTGGTCTCAAGATTGAAAAATATGACTATTTGACTCCCATGAATAAATTTAAGGCTGTCTCTGTGAATATCGAACATTGGTATGTTGAAACTTTATGCTGAAGCACAAATGGTAGTTGTTCTATGATTTAGCTGAGCAATATGGAGCTACGGATGACAGATGTCCTAAATTTGATTTTAGTGCTGCAGTTTCCAGTACTGAAAAACGCTGTTGTATCAGCATCTATTTAACATCAAAATATTTGCTGGGAGGCTTTAGTGTGTACTGAGAAAAGGTGGGAGGGTGGTCACAAAGTTATGTCTTCAAATAAGGTTAGACAGTGTTTTCAGCAAATGTCACCTCAGTGCCTCTTGTTTTTGGTCTTTGCAGACCCAGCTTCCCTGCTAGACGTCCCAGCAGGAGCCTAAGTGCCTAGTTTGCCAACTGGCATGTTCCTGCTCGCAGCCTGGACTGCAGCCTAATTATGCATCTTAGGTTCTTTGTTTTTGTCAGAGTCACTGAGTAAATTCTCCTCTCAGTTCCCATTTTCATTTGCTTTCTGCTGAGCGAGACTGACTGGCCAACTGGCGAGAATTCGAATTCATTGGTCTGATGGGCATATGCATATAGATGATGTTCTCATTCCACCCACAAAGTGACCTTTACAACATATGCAGGCAACAGAGAGGTAGAGCGAGTTGTGTTTGTGTTGCTTGAGATGTGCATTAAATGCAGACTTATTTTCATAGCACGGAAACACAGAGATGAAAGATCCGTCTGGTGCTCTTTTGATGTCAGACCCTCTGCAGAAACTTTGTTAGTCCAAACTTTTCAAAAAGCAGCTTTCTGTCATGGAACTTCTGACAAATTCATCTGTCTACTCCGAGTATGTGTTACATTGTTAAAGGGGCTCTGCTGTGTCATCCTGGCTTCGTGTGTCCTATAATGTCAAGGCTTGTTTTTGTGACCTTTTTTCGTGCTAAAATGTTATCCATCTTCATTGTTAATGTGTTGCAGTTGTTACTGTCAGTGAAGGTCATTTCACTACAATAAATGAGGCCAGTTCAGGTATCTCTGGCAGCTAGTTTACCTGTGTTTGAAGAAAGTTTATGTTCTTTAAACTGAACTTGGTTCTATTGTTTGTATGTATTGCCTTGATTGGAATTTTTTTGATTTTGCTATTTTTGAGCGGGCTTAAATGTACAATATGTGACCTCTGCCATTTGAGGTCTCCCAGTCAAAACATTCACATTAGGATAAATCATGCTTGGTGACCTCCTTCCTTTCACTCTGAGGTATCATCTGCTGTTTCATCAACATTTGCGACCATTAATGGACCATTTTGTTGTTGTTGTTGTTTACATGTTCTTTAATGTTCATCTAGAGCTGCTCTCAGACTGACATGTTCAACATCCAAACCTGCAAAACTTGGAAAAATATTGAGTGATGATGAGTTTTTATAACCATAATGCTGGTTTTGTGGGACCATTGTTTTCTGTAAACTACAATAATAAGGACTTCAGTTTCACAAAAAAGAGTTAACTGCCTACATATATAAATGAAACATCATTACACAGACTAAGAGTGAAAGTTCAGCCAAACAATCTCACTCGTACCCACTGTATTCCAGGCTTTTTTGGAGTTATGGCCAAAATTATACAATCTTCCTTAGAACCTGAGGTTTGCTCAGTTGTTGTGGATTTATTTATTTATTTATCAACATGAAAAAGAGGTCCTTCAAGCGTTCACACTAACTTCAAACTCAAATTGAAATTTCTCATAACATAATGAAAATATGTTGTCAATTAACATAACTGGCTGGGTTTTTACTGAACAGATCAGTAAAACGTTAATTGAAATTAAAAATAATTGTTTTTCCACAAAAAAAAAAAAAATCAAATCTTATAATACAATAAATGCTGATGGCAACTACAGCATTATTTACCTCATTTACTGTTGTGTTTAGGCATAGGTAGTAATTAATCAAGTATTCAATTATGCTTTCAGGTTATAGGAACATAACAGGAAAACATTTGATTGAAATGCTTAAGCACCTCCAAGGTGGTATTTTCATGTATATTCTTAGACATAAATCCTAATGTCATGATAACATTTTCTTTGCTAGAAACAAATATTTCTTGATAAACAAACGATACCAACAGTGATAACACGAACTACAAAAGGGGAAGCCTAAAGATTTCTTTTAAAAGTTGCCTCTCCGTCTTAGTTTAAGTCTCAGTAGATCTGTCATATGTAAAATGTGCTCAGAACAGAAAATGATCTTGCTGGTGTTTTACCCCAGTGAACCAGGTGGCTGCACAGGGATTTCAGTAGAGTTAGGATGTTTAGAGTGACATTGTGGCTTAAGCCATTGCATCAGAGTGTGTTGCAGCACTTCTTCACCATTAGCTGAAGGTAAAGGTCAGGATCCAACAGCAAGGCAATTTATTTTCACAAATACCAAATCATAATAAGCTTCTACTTCTCGCTGCTTTGCTTAATACAACTGGAGACTGTGTCATAATCAAATTTACAGAGAACCCCAAGTACACTTGGAACAGCTCAGAATTATTGCGGTTATGTAATACACAGTGTATCCTAAAACATAGTGAAAGCCAATTCTGCTGCCAACCTTAAGCCTTTTTCTGTAAGAGAAAATACTGTATTAAACCCAAATAAATGGCCAAGTCAAGAGCCAGAGACAGTAAACTTATGAGCAGTACAGCTGGGGGCCGTCTCATTTTCACTCACTCCTCTGTTTACTCTTTGGAGGATGACACTGTGGAAGATACAATGGAGCAAATTTTCTGGCAATTACTTCTTTAACATCTGAAAATCTGAAGTCTATTATTCCAACATCCACAAAAAGTTGCACATCCCTAAAGAATATTAACGAGTTCTCTATGCTCCTCTGGATGGGACTGTTATTGATGTTGGCATTATTTAAATCATTTTTATTATTTGCATTAGTGTCCCCTGTATTTACAAGTGAGGCAACTGTAATTAGAATTTGTTGAGTGCATGGTTTTCTTTAGGCTCATTCATTCTAGTTCATTAAAGGAAAAGTCTAAAAACTATTATTTGGCTATTTTGTTCAATCAAATAACATTCTGAAAGCTTAGTCATGACTTTTTACTCTGTTTTGTTATACAGATTTTTCTCTCTCTGTATCCAATTCCTGCTTTTGTCTTTTCAATATCAGTTCTGTTTTATATTTAAGAGGCAACTCGCCCCACCAGCAAAAGTACTATTTCAAGTTTTGCTCTTTCTATTTAAACTCACAGAAGCCGATCTCCAACTTCCACCTCATAAATCAGTCTAATTAGTTACACATGTCGCCCACAGCTCCAGCTACTGATGATGATTTGTATTCATCAATGAGGCCGTCTTCAGGGAGTTGATGTTGCTTACAAACAATGTAGCGGATCTTAAAAATCAGGCATTGGCCACCACCCAAAAGAGTCCAGAGTTTGCACTAAAAACTATGTGTGGTATCAGCAATGTTTTATACCAGTTTTAAGGAGAAAACCTTTGAAAGACAGTCTTCTTTATCTCCCTGTTATTGTTGAAAAGCTGAATTTATTAGTAACAAAACAAGTATTTGCTCCATTCAACACACTGGGTGGTTTTACTATCACAGCCTGAGTCAGCGTGGTGTTACCAGTAGCTTACTGCGGCTATGTTAACACACTTAAAATAAATATCGCTGATATAGATATCTTCAGTCTGCTGCATGTGCTTATGTCTTTACGTGTGTCTGTTGGCTCTTTTCACTCACTTTTCAGTTTGACTTCTTTTCACTTCTTTTCCCTTTTTTTTTTTTTTTTTTTAAATTTGAGTTACTAATATCAGGAGGTAGGTTTCCATCAGTCTTTTTTTTGTGCACTTTCAATTTGCGCATAAAAATACAGTATGCATTGTGCTACTGTAAATGCAACTAAGCACCATGGCATCAGACTCAGCATATCAAGGATGACGTTTAAAAAATCACATGGCTTATATGTAACTCAAGTAGTGGAGACGCACATACATGCCCAGTTTCTTTTGCTGCTTATCTTAAAATTTGGTTAGAATTTGCTCCACCTTTCCCTTTGTTGTCATCGTTAGCCATACTGAAAGTGTTATAGAAAGCTTCGTTGTCAAGGAAAGTTCAGTGTTGTATGTGAGTAATTTCCTACTCTGATATTTAATAAAATTAGTTAAAAATAAAAAATGCTACACATTTTAATGGAAACCCAGCTACTGTTTCCTTTTCATTTTCTCTCCTCGTTGCACTCCCTCACTGTCTCATCCTCACTGCTTTTTATTTGTCTCTTGTTCTAACATGTCCCCTCTACCCTCGCTCATTTGAAGGCCTCTTGTTCTCGCAGTGGCTTGTTACCTTGTTTGCCGGCTGAAACCTCTAGCTATTGGTGTCAGCGGTATTATGTGTCGTGTCCACGTGTTGTGTTGTCCCAGAGGGCTTCTCTCACCCGCCATTGAATTAATGAGTCCCCAGTGTGTGGGCAGTGTGTTTGTGTGGTTGCGAGGAGGACTGAGCCATGTATGTGGTAATTAGGCATGCATGAGGAAAGTGTCAATGCGTTGGGCGTGTGTGTGAAGAAAAAGAAAAATGTATAGAAACTGAGCTCGTGTTGTTCTGTATGTTAGATGGCAGTGGATGTGACCACATTAAGGACACAAAGGATGATTCATATGGAAGAAAATGCTAATTCTGCATAATTTTGAAAGCTCTAAAAAAGTTGAATTAATGGATTAACAGGTGCACTGGCATCACTTCTCAGTGTGTATTGACCTACTTGCTGTGGAGTATGGTACATAATTTATGACTATTTGAGTGTGAGTGTGTTTCACGGGAGGGAGCTGGAGACCAAGGGGTTACTTTTAATGACGGCACAATTCATCTCCTCATTAACACTGACAATGCCTTAATTGGTAAAGTAATTTATTAAGAAAAAAATGTGAAATATCCTGGTTGTAGCTTTTCAAAATAGGATTTGTTGAACAAAAACAAGCAATCTGAAAACAACACACAACGTTGAGATTTTTTGTCTGTTTTTCACCATTTTCTGTTACTTTCTAATCAAAACAATTAGCAGATGACAATCAATAATGATCAACTGATGGAGAAATAATAAAAACTGTTTGTTGTTGCTTTGTATATCTCATTTTGATTTCCAAAGTAAAACGAAGAGACGCCCTTGAGCAAAGCAATGAAGCTCCATTTACAGCTCTCTGCAGATAATTCTGCACATTTGTGACCTGTCCCATTAGTGGCTTTGTCATGCAGTACTGCTTGAGGTATTAATTAATCTTATCAGTTTATGCAGCACACTAGAGGACAAGAGGGGCAAGCAGCAAACACAGCAACAGCCTAAACCCTCCAGAATCCATCAAGAAAATGATTCAAAACAAGCAACTGTGAGTTAAAAACAACAATGTGTCTTAATCATTCTGCAGTGAAGTAAAAAATGCTGCAGTTTAAACATTCCTGGTGGGATAACACTTCCTGGCAACAATTCATCCTTACTTTGGCATTAGTCCATTTTGCACTCAAATGTGATTGAAGAGCGCAGCGTGTCAGACGCCCTAATGAATCGAGCGCCACACAACAAAGAAAGTCTCCCATAATGTAGCTGTGTGCAGTAATTTCATCACTGATGGAAAAACTGATGCGTTCTGTGTCTCTAAAATCGAGAGGTGCAGATGTTAGATTAGATGAACTCCAGTAATTAAAGCTCAATCCAACTGATTATTTCATCTCCTTATTTTTCCAAATGCGTTCATGGGGTTATGTGATTATTCTGCAACATCATTTGTACAGACACAGAATATTCTGGCTTTACAAACAGTGCTAAAATTAGGATATTGAGCATTACAGCAATTTCAGAGGCACTCTTTCCCTGAACTGGATTACATCCACCAACAAATGATGTTTAGACCCTTTACAGCCGCCTGATTATTTAAACATATTATGTAATGTTATGTAATTAACTGCAAGGACTTTATCAATCCAGTTCTTACTCGTTACCTTGTTTTTTCCAACTGTGTGTCGTCATCCTCAAATCAAGCATCCCTACTTTAAAAAAAAAAAGTGACGTTCTGAAGCTAATTAGGGCCCCATTACTTATTTAAAGGTAACTTGTTTATGCGAGAGCAGAGGTATAAATTATCCAATAGACGATGTCTTTGGGGTATTTTGTCGAACAGAGCTTTATTAACAGCAACTGGTGAGGGCAATTTAATGGCATCCCAATTATTTCTCGAGTCCCTGCCTTTGTCTGCACCAGCCAGGAGCAGCCAGCTAGCACCCATTTAGAGAGGCGAGGGAACTGTAACTTAATGACACTGTTAAAGAGATTCTCTGTGGACAGATGTGTCTTTTATTCCGACCAAGGGACAGTTTTGTGGTTAAATTGGAGAAAATAAGCCAATGGAAAAAGACAGCTATCCTTTTTTTGTGTGCAGCAGAATCAAACTGCCAAGACGGACCCTTTATTCTAAAATAAATGCTGTATTTCTTTGCTGCTCCAAGAAATGTGCTGACTTTTGGCTTAATAAAGGGCTAATATTAAGTTTTTAAGAGAATGTCCACAATGACTCAAGACATAACTATGACTCTTCAAATACTGAGCACCACAGAGGTTTTTGATGTGTTATGATGACAGCATTACACCACAAAGCATTATGTCAAGTAACTCCAGGGGAGTAATATCATGCTCATTTTCAGCGAATCTGTCAATTTACTCAGCAGCTGACCTTCTGGAGAACATTGCTAAGTGCTCTTTAAGTGAGCACCCAGCTCAAAAGCAGAAACACTCCATGTCTTCTTAAGAAAACACTTTACACTAAGACACTTTACAATGTTGGTTTAGTAACAGCCTTCAGTATGACTGAATGAGTGATGCATAGAGTGGTGAAGTCACCAGCTAAATCAGGTCATGCCATCAGGAGAGAGTCTCATAGAAAACTTACACATTACCACCACAGCTGCCAGAATAATTGGTCTCCCGTTCCTCAACCTAACAAAACTGAACAATATGGCCATTACATGTATTGCAACCTCAATGAAACAGGACGTGACACATCCACTAAACATCTACCTCATCCCACTGCCCTCAGTACTAACGTACAGAGCACTGAGGTGCAGGAGGGCCCGCTTTAATGCCAAAGCTGCCCCGAACGAAAGGCCTTATTGAACAGTCCAAAGTGTGAATTAGACTATTTACATTGTCTGTTTTCCACTGTGTGTTTTGAATATGAAGTGTTCTTTGGTGGGTATTGTCTTTTGGATGGATAGGGTGCTGTGAAAAGGAATTTTCCCAATGGGGACAATGAAGCCTAATGCCAGGGTCAGACTACAAGATATTTTTTTTCTGTTAAAAGGTTCATTGGGTCAGATTAGGTGATTATAGAGTCGAATTCTTGCCATGTGTGCTGAGAGACATACTGATACACATTGCTCCCCGATCAATCATCGTTCACAGTTCACAAGTTCGGCAAGGACACGCTCACCACTGACTACTACTACAGACAAGTTGTTGTGGGAAGTAAACAAAAAGTCAAACATGCTAGTCTTTCTGTCATGAGATTGTGAGGCGTCCTAGATGCATCTGTTGTCGTCCATTATAACACACTACCATAGATAAAACAATCGATCACTTGATGCTCACTGATTGTTTCCGAGCCCACCAGACCCTCTATGTCTTCTTGGTTGGGCTATTATGGAGCTGATTTCGTGCAGTCTGACCTAATAACAGCAGACACACTAAATCAAGTCAGAAACTGAATGCTTTGGGATGAGCACATTTAAGTCATGCAACTACGATGTAGTTTGTTTATAGTCTAACAACAGCTTTTCGCTATAAACTCCAGAGAGCCTAAAGTTGCAGGAGGTAACTTCTGTTAATGAGCTAGCAAGCTAACGTTAGCTGTAGCATGAGACTCATTGGGAAGCAAATCCGCTGCAGCCACTTGTGCCGGCTCACGTTTTATTTCTTTCGTTGCTTTCTCTTTTAGGTCCAGTTCGAACTGAGACAAAACAGTTTCACAGTTTCAAAGAAAGTTGCATTAGAGTAAACTGGTCCGTCTCAGCTTGAGCTCGAGCCGACTGACAGTGTCACTTGCAGACACTCTGTTGTCTCTGTGTCGGCAGAGACAAGTCAGAACATAGAGCACTTACAGCCAGTCAGTTCTTACCAACATCACCTGTCGTAAAGAAGTGCAGCGTAAACTGGTCAATTAGGACAGAGTACAGATAGCGTCACTGATTAGGCAAATAAAAGGAGAGCGATAGGTTTTTACCAATCCTAAACACAGAGGCATGACGGGAAAACACAAAGATCTTGCAATACTCTCAGACCACGGCACTTACTAACAGCTGTCCATGGATATTATGACATTTTTTTCCCAGATAGAATATATAAACTTATTGATATTTACTCCAAAGTTAACAACTGAAGCTTAAATTCAAGATATAATCCAAAATCCCATTCATTTCGCTTTTTGCTGAGGGAACCAGTGCGATGTTAACTCCAGGGGTGGCCTACAACATACGTCATCTCTTCATCACTCTATTTTGGGATTTAACACCAAAGATGTAAAAAAGCATCGTCAAGTAAAAAGGTAAGGATGACGAAATTATGTCTGACATTTATCACTTGTTTTGACATGTGATTGTTCACTACTACCGATGGCTCTAAAGCACGCTTCTGATGTTGGTTGTGTTGGGATTAATTAACTGAAGATGCTACAAACTGCTCTGTGTCTTCTCTTAGATCTGTATGGCTTCTGTTTCGTACATAACCGTGGAAGTCTCTCGTCTTTTTCATCTCTATCTCCTCACCCCCGGAGTCACCTGGCTTTGTGCTTCTCTCTTATCACCACCTGTTCTGTCAAGCCTCCCTCCTACTCTGCAGTGTTTTCCATTTCATCTGAAGGTCCTCCAAACAGCTGCTGCTGCATCTGCCTCGAAGCAAAATGAATTGCACGCACATGCACGGTAATGTAAATAATGCACTCGTTGCAAAATTATTATTCAAAGCAGTGAATTGAAACAACACGGAGCATCTTAGCATCTGCAGTGTCGTGTTTCCCTTTGAAGGCGACATGCTCGATAAAAGCAATGTTGCGCAGCCTTGAGTTTTTATAATGTGGTTCACACATGTTTGTCATGCCTCCTATATACCCCACTGTGTGCTAACTCTCTCCTTCGTGGTCTCCATCTTCTGGACAGCCTCATCAATTCTAAATTCAGTGGCTCACTGTAGGTTCAATAACCAAAACACATTAACCACCATGACAGCTGGAGCACAAGGCCCAAGAGGTAGATTAATCAACCATATACGCAGCATTGCCAAGGTGACACCATCCCAAGGCTGTTTGAAAAATCACGGAACCAAGACCATTACCCTAAAATACAAATTTATCATAGAACAAATCTGGTGGCTATCCCTGGAAACATCGCTGACAATTAGACAGACCACTGAGAACTTTCTTGAGCGGTTTTTCCATAGACTGGTAAAGGCAACGGTCGGGCTTAGCGCCAGCAACATTTTTCAACAGACAAAGAGTAGATGACTGTGTGGGGAAGAGCAATGGATATAACAGCTTCAGTTAACACAGGGAGTCCAAGTCTCTTCATCATTAGTGCTAATTTCCTAAACCGGAAAAGTATCTCAACTTTTAATCTTTTTTAAAAGGTTCTGGGTTCTTGGTATTTTACTTACACTGCAGTTTTTTTGACCAATGAGGCATCAATTTTTTTGCTCATGACAGTCTATCCCATAAAAGTGATCTAAAATGATATTTTAAGTACACATCAGGGCATAATTTTTGCTGATATACATAGTGTGCATTAGCAAAAATAGCTCTGGTAGCATTTCTATATAACAGCAAAAAATGCACATTCACTGAATCCAAAGAGTATAATTACTAAGTTTTACAAACAGTTTGGCAACAGGCATCTTGTTTTGTGCTATCAGCCAGAGTTTGGCTGCGTGCATCCTAGCGTTTGCTTTTTAAACCTGCCAGCTCCTTGTCATAAGAACATGATGTTAC
Organism: Naso annulatus; assembly: GCA_029783625.1. Classification (NCBI taxonomy): domain Eukaryota; kingdom Metazoa; phylum Chordata; class Actinopteri; order Acanthuriformes; family Acanthuridae; genus Naso; species Naso annulatus. Next base: position 17,751,207 of record JAPZDX010000006.1, on the reverse strand, counting down.
ACAGTGCTTCTAATTATCTGAAATACTTTGGCAGAAATGCTTTCTCCTCCATTAGGCCTTAGCTGTATATATTTCCTCCTACGCTCTCACACAAGTGCACCAACATGCACATACATAAACATACATTTCACAGCGGGCTGCTCACACATTGCATCCTCCCCTTAGAGAGACTGATGAAGCTGAGTTAGCACTAGACGTTTCTCTCGTAGCTGAAAGATTTAACACGGCAATAAGCACCGGCAAACTTCTATGTAAATTGAGCTTAGTCACTCTAAAGTCTGTGTAACTGCTTCCGTCTGAGGTATTATCTTGGAGAAGGAAGAGAGTGCTAAAAAAATCATTTTATTTCTCACTCCTATTTGCTACCATTACATCCTAACTGTCACTGCGAGACTTGCAACACCTCCCGTCTGTTCCTCCATTAGTGTCAGTGGTACAAGTGTTTTTTCTCCAAAATGTGACAGAAAATGCCCCCAGCAACAGGCGCCTACACTGAGCCACATTGATTCTTCACTCAAACAGAAACTCTGTCCATCAGGAAACCGCTTTAACATCTGCCAGTCGCAACCTCGGATACGACAAATTGTTCGATTCACAAAGAGAAGAGCGGACAGGAGAGGAGAGCATAGAAGAGAAGAGAAGAGAAAGGTCATAATGAAATAAGTAACAGAACCCTGCTGCTTCAGTAGCTGCTACATCTAATGTAACCTTTCAATACTTTGCTGTCAGACCAAACATAATGGCTGTCACATTAAGGACGGATCAATCAATCACAGCCTCCCACCCTCTATTGCAAAAAAAACCCCTAAGTGCAGTTGACTTGTGCCATACAGACCTGACAGATTATATACATATATGAGCAGACAGGGTACAGAGGAGCACATTTGCACAGCAACGTCTGTGTCTAAGACGTTATTCTCTTCATCACTAAAGTTATTTTCTGTAAGGCAACACACACACAAGCATACACACTTTTAGGAAAGGTGACAGACGGAGCAACTGACACAACTATGAAGGATTTAGAGTGGGTGGGTGGAGGTGGAGGTGGGGAATCTGTTCCTGTTCCTTGTCAGGCTGCAGGAGAAAGAGGAGCAAAGGCGCTGAGACATGATTAAGCTGCCATGACACTCGCAAGGTCACTTCTGACTCTTTTCTGCTGTGGCAGCGTCTCAGTTTAAGGGGGATTTCTTCAACTTGTGCATGCAGAGGGCTTGGCCAGGTTTGGTGCATAGAAGAGGAGCCTGAGAGCATCAGGTAATCTTATGGAAGAATCACCACACAGAAGAGACTGTGATTTGGTTATAGCCCCAAAGCTGGAGTAGGCAACGTTTGAAAATCAAGCTAGCCGTAACATGAGACTCCTAAGGAAGCAACTCTGCTGCCAAATCCCCTAGTTTAATTTTATTTGTTGTCGCTCTCTCTTTTGGATGATCGTCTTGATACATCACTCTTCCTTTTGTAGGTTTGCTTTGTCGAGTTTGCAGTTGTTGCTAAAGCTGGACGAGCAACTTTTCCTCTTAGGGTGTCTGCTATTGTATCAGGCTTTTGATAGCTAAGGGGAAGAGAACACGCATCTGCCTTTGTAGAGTGGCCAATAGGAACACAGGCTCTCTAAAATTACCAGTGATTGGTAGAAAAGTGTAAAAGTTTCTATTTTCTAAAGCCTGAATACAGAGCCAAGAAGAGGTGCAGAAATTTCGCGCTCTTTAAGAACACCTGAATTATTTTATGCTAAGAGATTAGAAATTTTTAGCCCAAAGAAACAATTCATAAACTGACTACCTCAACTTTAATAGCACTAGCAGGTTATGTTAGTTAATGCTATGATGACAAGAAAGAGAAATATCATAGAAGTTATACACTAGTTTTCAAAAGGTCATGTCCTCACCAAAAAATGATGAACATGTTTGATCATTTTTGTCTTCCTTGGGTAAATTCAGTTGTGTTACTGATATGGCTTTCAAGCAGTTGTTAGCTTGGAGCATTAGAATATTTTAGTTACAGCACTGGCATCAAGCCATTCCTCTTTAAAGGAGTGAGTGTTTGTATTTACTATTGCATGTACAGTATGTTGCAAGTTTTGCATCATGCTTACACACTCAGAGTACAGAGAGCAACGCAATGTTAGAAAAGGACAGAGTGTTCAACTCTTTAGACAGATGCAACAGCAAAAAGAGCAGTGAATACAAAAATAATGACTTCACTTGGGTAAAATAAGTGTTTGGTTAGGGAGCAAAGCACAAGCGAAATCTCTGTGGGGTCTCTTTGAAAGCCTCTGCGCCTCTGTCTTTGATATTGTCTTAGAGGGGTTTTCAATTTTTGAAGAACATTAAAGCGTTGTCCTTCAGACAAAAACTTTGATAGGAATAGGAGCCATTTTGCTCTGTGTCCACTTTGAAAGGTTAGGGGCTTACCAGAAAACCTAGGGGCGTTTAACATATCTCCTTTTAGCATAAGGAAGGATTGAGCAGTTTCAACATGGAGATTTAAAAGGGTGCAAGGCTGAGCAAATCTCAGTACACCAAGTACATATAACTTTGTTTTGCTTTTTCCCCGGGGAAATGTGTTTTGTTTTTACCATTTAACCCGAATTCTAGGTTGCTCATTAGACGTCCTCATTATTGTTCTTGTTGTTCTGGTGGTTCTTGTTGTTTTGGTTGGCATACCATGACCACAGTAATAAAAATCAAATCATGACATTCCTAATGATTCATAACCCTAAAATAGAGAATACAAATATTCTACAAAACCGCAGTCACAGACAGGCTAAAGTTTACAATGTTTTTGTGCTGCAGGACCTGCAAGAACATCAAAGGTCACAAAAAGACGTCAAAGCCATTAGTTATTAAATAGGCAGCAACATAACCTTTTCAATCCGCCAGCTTTAAAAAGAACAGGCCTTGGAAGGCAAAGGAAGTCTGTTGGGTCCTCTGATGTCCTCGCACATGTCTAAACTTTCAAGGTCCTGTATTTCAAATAAACACATTAAAGTCTTTTCTGAATACTCACCCAAATCCACTTCTTAGAAAAACACACAAAGGAATCAGGGTCAAAGAAGACACCTCGGGCCATTGCAAGGGCATTCAAGGCTTTTTTTTTTTTTTAAGTAAGCCTTAGACACAAGCAAGACTAACAATCGGATACTGTTAAATAGGTGCTACAGCTAGATTTTATTGTCAAGAGAAGAAGTTGTTTATTTTAACCATTAGCTACGCAATATGGCAGAAAGTGTGTGTCATAAGTCTTGTAGGTTTGGTCCAAATCAAATAAATGAGATATAATTGACTTTAAAATTGACATTTTGATACAAATATGATGTCCGTCAGTGCATTTTTGGTGCATTCTTTACCAACGCTGAAACACATTGCAATCCATCATTACTCCGCGTTTTATTTTTATACCAGTTAATGCTATTTGACAAAGGGACACATCCAATCCAGGTGTTTCAAACATTTCACTGCATTCAGGAACCGTGGCACGAAAAAACTACTGGTAATGATCTGCATCTGTATTATACAGATTATATCTGCCTTCAAGTCATAGCTTATGTCAACGCCAGGAGCCAGAACAGCCATCACATTAGACCTAATAACCTCAGCATGATGCAGCGCGAAGAGACTCACAACTTATTCATGCTCAGCTCAGTTATGACGGCCATGGAATGAAACGGCCATATGTGCGGGTCAGCTCTTTATGAATTCCTCGTGGTGATGGAGGCTGGCAGGGGAGGATTTATCCGTGAAAACAGATGGGCAGGAAAAGAAAGAGGGAGCCATCAAGCTGAGAAAGCCCTGCTGGGCGTCTCCTTATGGCAGAAAGAATTACAGACGTCTGGCGATGCTTAATGTCAGAATGCAGCACATTATCTCTGATTGATCATTTTTATACTGACTTAAATTTAAATGCATTGGACAATTCATAAACAGCAGAGTTATGAAGGAGAGATGTAAGGAGTCTATTTAACACTTGATAAATTGGGTTTATTCTTCTTCTTAGCTCTCTCTGAAGTTCTTCTACAAGCATTAGAGGATATTAGATTACAGAAACTGCAAAATAAAAATATTGCTGTTTGTCACCATTGATTTCTTAGCATTACTCTGTAACCCTCACTTTGTAAAGACTTGTAAGCTGCACAGAGGAGAATAATATTTAAACAGCTCTTTTTATGTGCTGACAACATCCAAATCAACATTACATTCAGCAGACACACAGTTTCTTATGAGTGCATCTTCTTTGTTTTC
>JAPZDX010000006.1:17687861-17701932 GCA_029783625.1 Naso annulatus | reverse complement strand
ATTTATACATCAAAAAGAAACAAGGTCATTACTTATTTCCACAGACATCATTCTTCTTTGAAGGAAACATCTTCTGCTGAGTGTAAGACAACTCACAAAAATAACTGTTTATTATGTTCAACTAAATAAATTAGTGAGCCTAATTTGACAATATGACTTTATTTAAGATACTTAAAATTTTCAAGTCTTGACATCAACATAATAATCATCCATTAAGCCCTGTATTAACAAAATAATTATCTGATCATAAAAAAAAATTGATGTTTGAACACCGACAGTAACATCTGTATTATTTCATAACGGATATGGAGATATGGGGTTTTATTGGACACTGACAAAACATAAGGATGCCCCTCTGAAGAAATTTTCCTACTGGCATTGTGGACGGATTATAATCACAATAAGAAGTTAACGTAGGATATTTACTTGAGAGGCATTCATATCGTCTTAAGTGATGCAACTAAAAAGTTCAAACTGCTCCTGTAAGTGATCATTTTTGACTCTAACTTTTTTGCCTCCCCTGCAAAGCCACTTCTGAAGAAATGATGATGAAATGAATCTCTACCGCTTGTTCTTTTGAATTACTGTAAGTTATTTTTGATATCCCGAGAGCACAGATTTTGATTGGACTCTGATTGGCTGCTTCCTGCTGCAGAGTCGGGTTGGCGACTGATTGCTCTCCTTCTCTCCCTTCCTTTCTCTCTCTCTCCTCCCCCCGATAATCCGTTGAAAGTTTGTCCAACACTGCTGCGAGTCCGCGGCTCGCCGAGCTTCAAAGAATATTCCGCAGTCTTCTCCCGCGTGTCGTAGCCTCAGAGCATGGGCCGTCCCTGAGCGCCAGCTCCCTGCAGCTCGAAAGCAGGTTGCTGTCACTGCGCTTAATGAAGACCTTGCATTCTATTTCATCAATCCTTTCTTCTTCCTCTGCTGGTGCTCATCTTTTCACTAATGAGTATACTGATTTCAGAGTTGTTCCGTTTGGAGTGTCATGCACTTGTGATCGAAAAAAGAAGATTAAAGCTTTCATTTCATTCCCCAGTTTTTTGTTGTTGTTGTTTTTGTTTTACTGTACTTTTTGGCTGTTGGTTGAGATTAAACTTATGAATGTATAAACAAAATGACTATCGCCTCTTGTTTAGATAAACATCAGAATCTGGGGAGGGTTGACGTATAACTCACAAAAAATGAGAGAAAGAAAATGAGAAAAAGATTGTGAGCGCAATTCAAACAAGCAGGCCTATTAATACTGCTCGCAGTCTAGAACCTGATGGTGACCTTTCAAGCTCAAACATTTATTTTTGCAAGTAACATTTCATGCCAATTACACCTTGGATGAAGTAATTTCAGATTCTCTTCTTTCCTCTCCCTCTAATCTGCTTCACCGCCTCCGTCATATAATCCCTTCATCTCTGTTGTCCTACATTTCTCTTCTTTCATTTATTTCATCTGCTCATCCTTCCTTTCCTCTGTTCATTTCCTCTCCTCTCTTTTTCTTTCTACCTTTCACCTGCCACTTTCGGCTCAGTGTAGCCTTAGAGCTGTCAGCACGCGGATTCACTTTCTCCCCCTGTGGTCGCAGAACCAACCTAATCAGACCCCCAGCAACAGCTCTCAGCTCCTCATCCTCCTGCAAGACACTGATAGAAGTGCTGTGGTTTGTTTTCCTGCAAGTGTTAATTATGTAACCCAATTATACCATCACAGAGCTGACGCAGGGAAGCTAAATTAAAAGTGATTGGCTTCATTACAGTCGCCTGAAAGCTGCACAGGGTGCTTTCAGGAGGCCCTATTTAAAGTTTCTTCTTTCGGCGAAAAACATTCCGATCGGCGGGATAGCATTATGTTGGATTTTTCGGAGTTGTCGCAGCATAGGTGCTGAATTTATTAAGCTCAAATTGGATTTTGGTTAAACTCCTTAAGGACGCATATAGACAGATGTTTAAAACCACCATCTGATCTACGGGCATCCTTTGCTTCCAGCTACATTGCTTGCTTGTTTGCATTGTTGTTCCAGCAGACGAGTCATTACAGCAGTGAGGCTGAGCCAAAGTGTCTCCATTCTGCTGCATTAGAGCAACATGGGAGCTTTTTAGATCAGAAAGTTCATGCTCTGCATGAAATTCTCCATCTCCACATGTGGCCTGTGATCCATCCTACACTCTGACTCACTTCAGCACACTTTGCTTTAAATAAGAGACAACATTTTTAGATATTCCTGATGTTGATATCATGAAGTGGAGACTATTGTAATTTAAAATTATGCCCATGTATATATGAATCATTCACACATTTGTAACACAGTGAAAATGTGTATAAGTGAATCACCATCGGGTGTCATAGATGCTGGAACACACCAAGATTTTCAATGTGCTTAGCTTTAAAGAGCACTGAACATTAAAGTCACTGACTACATGGTTTCATATTGTATTTGTTATCACATTGATAGCTAAAGCAAACAACCACTAAAGTTAGGGAGAAGGGATTATTATTCATTAAGAATTTACCATGACTAGTTTCAACAGACATGCTAACAGCTTTGCTGTACTTTGGCACAGGCTACGTTACGGTAAATGCTAACATTAGATTCGATTGGTAACATCAGTGTTAATACGCTGATTTTTAGCATGCAATGCGTCTGTTTTTATCTTAATTAAGTTTGAAGTATGGCCATAACTATCGGACTAATAAGTATTCAGTAAATTAAACAATATAATCTGATGAGGAACCTAGACGGAAATTCAAAATATCACCAAAGTTACACACTCTATCCTGTGGGAGACATGAATGTCTGAACCAATTTCATGATAATCCATAAAAAAGTTGCTAAGATTATTTACAGACAAAGGTCGACCTCATGTTGGAGCTAGACAAGAACTCAGGGTGTTGACATCAGCCTTGGAAACAATGAATATCTGTTCAAGATTTTCTAGAGTCCACATAGATGTTGAGATTTTCCACTGCATAAGTAAACACTTAAATTGCAGGTGACTAAATGAGCTCTCTGGGCACAACGGATCCATACAAAATTTCAATGGCGATCCAACCAAAGTTTTGCAATATATTTCACTACAGGTTTAAACTGTGGCAGGGCAGCCTGATGACGCAAAAAATGTTAAAAATTTCCCTGATTCAGATCCGTCTGGGGTCATCAATTGCATTTCTACACCTATCCTCTCATTTCCTGTCTGTCTCAACAATCTACTCTCAAATAAATGTTAAATTTAAAAAAAAAAAAAAAAAAGGGCTATAGGATTTATACACAGGAGACAATGAATGTCTGCACAAAGGCAGTTAAAGGCAGTTCATCTAGTTGATGGAGAGTTTCGGTCTGGACCAATATCTTCAATCACTTCCAAGGCCAAAAATAACTCAAAACTCTAAACTGCTAGTGATTTATTCAGACTTCATTGGAATTGGTCTGGCAACATCAGCAAACAACCTGCAACTGTCACAGCTCATTTTGATTTAGATATTCCTAAATCCTGATTGTTGCACCTTTTTCTGGCTGAGCCACACTCTGCACCACAACAGTGGGCCGAACACAAACAAAATGGTACAGAAAGAAATCTCAAGTGTGTCACAAGAACAGCTGTTCTGACCCGACAAACTTTTGGGTTCATTTAGGAAACTACCACTTGTAACAATATTAGCATTTTTCCAGGCCCTTTAATATCATTACGGTTATTAGTCATTTATCACATTATTTCAATAACTGTCAAACAAGACTGTATACACCAACTCATTATAAAAAAATGCAAAATGTGATATTAATTCTATTTGATTCATATGCATTTTTTCTCACTCCTCTCTGTCATTATATTCCAAGAAAAGTAGGTCAGATTACGGCAAAGTGAAATCGCGCGCCAGTCCCTCCCTCCTTGGGATTCAACATCAGAGAGAGGGGTTTGGGTTTGAGGTCCCGCGACAGTCGAACATCTTGTCCAGAGGACGTGTTTGGACATCAATCTGCCACAGGCGACATAACAGAAGATTAACTGCAGCTCTGCAGGCTGTTTTCAAATTAGGACTTACTTACACGCTTACTGTAGTTCCCTGCTCTCTTCTCTGCTTGCTGCTTATTTATTTGTTTTGATCTGTTTTACTTTTGAGTTTCTTCTAACTGACAGAGCTGAATTAATGCTCAACATATAGGGGATATTGAGCAGAAGCCTCTGAGTTATTTTCATTGTATTTCCCTGACCTACTTTTGAAAACAAAGGATTTTAAGGATGCCTCTGACATTCAGTGAGTTTGGAGTGATTTAATTTCTCTGTGTAGCTTGATTCCACATCAACTCCGCAGAATGACACTGACAAAAATGCCTCCACTTGATCAAGGACCTCATCTACCTGGAGAGACAGCGGAGAAAGAGGAAGAGACTGTGAGGAGGAAAGGAGAGGAGGAGAGGAGGAAGGGACAAAATGAGGGATGAGGAAGTGAGGGATGTGGGAACTGAGAGGGGTTGAAGGGCGCAAAGCAAACGTATTCAGCTCGGTTAAGTGTGACTGCCACGCTATTCTGTATATTTAGCTTCCATAAACAGAGACAGCTATTTTTATGTGCTAAACCAAATAGAATTGCTCCTCTTTCACGTGTCCTGTTTGGAATTCATGGTCCCTTCTGCTCTTTGAACATGAAGCAAGGATACAATTAAAGCTTATGTTGTAAACTGTTCCTGATGTCCAATTTTATGTTGGAGGAGAGAAGCTATTCTAATTAAACTAATCATTATTTAACTTTCTCATTACTGCATCACACTTATGTTTATTAGCATGATGCCCAAATAGAGATAATTGTGCAGCCTTTCAAACTCAGCACTCCTCCTCTGTTCTCCGCCCACCTTTTTGTTTGTATCTGCACTCGTCCTGCTTCGCTCACTTCTTTCTTCTTCCCAACATTTCTTCACTCTCCCGACTCCTACACTTCCTTGCTTCTTCTCCTTTGGCTCAGTCATTCCCTCCTCCATAAAGAAGTTGTAAGCACTTTTGAAAAAAAAAGGTCTCCTTATGAGATATGAACCAACACTGCCCCCTAAAGGATGAAGGAATTTGGGAAACACTGATGAAGTTGGGAAAGTGGATAAGAGTTTCCATTAAAACCTAATTGATAATGTTTCTATTTTAAACACTGCAAACTGCTGGAGTCAAACTAGGCTGGACAAAACTTTGTTCTACACATAAATCTTTTGAAATGTATTGGCCTCATACGGTGCAGAATTTAAAAAAAATCAACTTAGGAGATAAAAAACTTCAGGGACCTGTAATTTTTTTTTTTTTTTTTTAAGTGTTGTTTTGAAGTAAATTTATTTGATTCAACATGTTTTTTTCCTTTGTGCACAATTTCTTCTTCTAAATTTGCTCTTGATAAAGGCCCAAATTTAGATAAACCAGCAGGGATACACAACAAACAAGATTTATTTGACAAATCAAGTGTTTAACAGACATGTTGATCAATGCCAGGTGAAGAAAAACACATTTGACGGTGGTGGGTAGAGTCCTGTAATGATTATTCAGCTATACGTACAATTCAAAGTGTATATCAACACCTGAGTAAACATTAAATGCCTTTAACAAAAGGAAATACAGGTTTGTCTCTTAAATACATTTATATCCAATAATGCAAATACAAGTTAAAAAAATCTCATTTTTCAATTCCTCATTTAGTATTTTCAGGGATGAGGAGCCACCATTAAAAGGACTCCTGTCTTGGCATCAGCTTGCAGTTTGGTCTTAAGAAAGTCTGTTTATATTGTCATAAGAATTTGCACTACAAAGTACATCCAATTTTCTCGCATTAATGTGTGTTGATTTTGTCGTGACATTTGTTTGTTTTTTTGTTTATTTAGTCAGCAGGCGGATGTGCCTCTGGGGCAGCTTCTCAGAACTATCTAAAAACAGTTTGATTACCTCTGATGGATGTACACTTACATAACCACTGGCACAGCATTTATTTATTTATTTATGAGCTCAAAGTTGAATTAACAGTGACAATTTTGTTGTGTACCAATCACTTTGTAAAAGCACTTGTCACTTTTTGCTCAAATGCTGGCTGCATCCTTCTGGGAGCCAAACTCATCATCCACATGAGAGCAGGACGGGCGTAGACAGAGGAGGAGATGTCAGTGTTGCAGATAATATCAGAAACTGCAAAATGGTGTTCAACCTTATGACAAACACTATTTTCAAGAGTCTAATATTTAATTTAGCTGTTAAATGTGAATAAAAAGATATTTTTAGAATGCCAGACACAGGTTTCATTGTAGCTCTGTGGTGGTTTGGATTTCTTTTTCTCTCTTTTTTTTTTTTTTTTTAAATGCAAAGTAGTGTTTTTGCAGAGCAATCCCAAACATCAGCATTTCCATTACTACTGCATGAAAATTACCATTCGCCCCTCCGAGCGAGGCATTGCTGTATACTTTTACGCGGAACCTCAGTCACCTACAAGTCATTGATATTCAGTATTCAGGGAGGTTTCTGAGCTGCATGCAGAGTTAGCACACACCCTCACTCCCCGCTTTAACCGACAGCATTCGCGCACACTCTCAGCCGTGTGATTTCTGTGGAATCTGTTGGGATCTACTGCAGCAGAGTGAAACACAACTTTGTTTTAATCATCAAGAAATAACCTCTAAACTTAGGATGTCCCTACTAATCATTTCTTTCACTGCTGTCACATTTTAAAGAGAAGAAATTTTAAATGAACTAAGAACATACACCCATATCTGGAGCTTGCATTTATTCACACAAATGTTTTCATGGAGTGGAGCAGTTTAGGGACGTGAGACTGCATGAATCAAAGGTCCCAGAATGAAGCAGAACATGTCTATATCAGAGACATTATCAGTATTTTTTCCAAGGGCCCCAAAATTTCATCAGCACTGGATTTATGTAGCAAGCAATCACCTTGTGTCTGTATTTCTTGAAGTAGCTGCTGCTTCTTTTGAATGATTTTCCTCAGCAATTTTCCCTAACGATGCCAAAAGACCAGGCTCATATTATGCTTTTGTTAAAGTTAAAACAATGAAAAACAAGAGACTTTTTAGAAAGTGCAGTTTGATTCTGTTAAAAGGCCAAAGCTGTTGCTCAGTTTCCTGATCTTTGTTGTTCTTCACTTTCCTGGCATAAGTTTGCACAGAATGTTTGTCCGCTGTGACTCTAATAGCTGTGACTGACAGTGTGAGAAAAGACGAGAATGTAAAATGACTCGTGATCATAAAGATGCAATGCTATGTGCATCATGTAACTGTGAGCAAGACAACCAATTAGTCAGTCCAAATGAATTTTGCTACTTGCAGTGGGTTTTTAAGTATTCCAGAACAAGTCCCATGAATTACTAATTCACATTTCTGCTAGCTTGTAAATAGCAAGAACATTTGAATTTTACAATTCAATGGGTTTGGCAGCACTTTGTTTTTCTGAGGAGGCAGTTCAAGCTCTAAGATCCCAGATTGGACTTGCAAATATAAAGGCTGGAAGATATCTGTTATGTGTAAAACAACTGTGAACTAACAGTTAGTCGAGAAAATCAATGAAACAGACTCGTTGTTGTTGGATAAATAAATCCGTCATTGACAGAGCGGTCCATCAATCACAGTTACATGAGCAGAGACTCATGTATGATCTGGATGAGAGTGGATTGATGGTGCCAAATTACACATGGACACTGAGAGGAAACCTAGATTAGCCAGATTATGACTGTGCTGCTGTGAGGCTACTGTGATAATGACGTTACCACAATGACGCAGCTTAACTAGCTTCGGTTAGCTTTAACTTTTAGTCTTAGTTATTTAACTTTCCAATTGCACTGGAGCCTGACATTAACCTATAAACAGATATTTTTGTAATGGTATCCATGCAATAACTGACCTTAAATTAACTGTAAAGTTGATGTAATAAATAAATAGTGTTGCTGTTACATGGTTTGTTCACTGGAGGGCGCTAACCCTAAGTTCATTTTTAAACTTTAAAATAATAACATATTTTGTTTAGTGACCAAATTAAAGGGATCCTTACCATTTTTCTACATGGGCGATGATAGGGTTGAGCCGACAGCTGTCCACTGAGCCCTGACCATCGCCGCATCGTGATTTAAAACGCGCCCCTCCCCTCCCTGCTCTCTGACACAGTCTGAATCACGCCTGCAACTGCACTCTAGCAGCGACAGAACTTTTCATGGACCATTTTTACAAGTTAACATGGTAAGGGAAGAATTCAGTAGGCATGAAACTCACTATGTAACATTAGTTGGTAAGATGAGCCCGTCATAGTTACGGAATTCAGCGCTGTTGCTTCTTTTTCGCTCATCTCTCCATCCTCTCTCATACACACAGCGGACACACATGACCACATGCTGAGGTAACAGCCATAAATATTAATGTTATTCTGTCACACGACAGTATCTTAATCCTCCTACACATCTATCTCACAAAGTACCGACACAATAAACAGTGAGATGACGTAAAGTTATTCACCCACTATTGATGTTGACTTAACTTTGGGTGTTTATGTTAAGACTGAGAGTGCTGTAACGTTAGTTCCCTCCAAAAGTAAACATCAGTGCGAGGGTTTAGTGTTTCTGTGTACTAAACTGCTGGGAAGTTTTCAGAAAATAACATTTTATTTCACTGATTCACTGTCTTTTTCATTAACACCACTCCCCGCTCCCTTTCATGTACGACAAGTGCTGCTCTCTCTCTCTCTCTCTCTCTCTCTCTCTCTCTCTCTCTCTCTCTCTCTCTCTCTCTCTCTCTCTCTCTCTCTCTCTATCTCTCTCTCTCTCTCTCTCTCTCTCTCTCTCTCTCTCTAATTTCTCTCTTTGAGCAGCACAGAGCAGAGCATATGGATCAAACAGGATTTAGGCCTGTTTTTCAAAGTGCAGGAAAATGGATGGCAGAAAAGAAGTGATGCGCTTGTAAGGAGAGGCCAATAAGTAAACACAGAATGAGCAGTATCAACAATATAAGAAATATAAGAAAAAAAATAAATAGTCATCCTGCACCTCCATGATGATGTGATCGTCCATCACGACGTTTCATGCTGGACGCCGTCAACGGCCAGTTTGGTACACATCCCCCAACCCTAAAATGGAACTGGTTGAGCATGTAGAGAAAACCCGTCTGGTTTCTTCTCATTTAGAACTTATTTAACAAAAAACAAAATTATTTTGTGAGCAGGAACAGGATCGGAGGGGGGGGATCACAGAGCCGAACCAAATCCGCATCGCCCACCAAGGTGACAGACGTCCGGCAGCTGCTGGAGGAGAAAAGACAGGGACTCTCTCAGCACAGACAGCCCCCCCCAGTGGCTGCCAGTGGAAAAACAGGTCTGCTGTTCAGTCCAAACTTTCTCATGTTTTTAACTGCTGCCATGAATCTTAACTGACACTCCTCACTCTGCTTGTAGATGTGCGGCAGCGGTTGGGTAAAAGACGTTACTCTCCGGACAGACGGCGCTCCCCCTCCCCTGTCTCCCCCAGAGACACTCCTCCAGCCCGAGAACCAGTCAGAGATGTGCACCGCAGACTGGGTGTGGCCAGCCAAGACAACAGAGGCCACTTCTCCAATTCATCCAAAGACAGAAAGACAAGTATGGAGGAAAACCGTAATTCTTTAGACTCCACCAGCCCTCCTTCGCTGTCCTTCTCTTTTCTTTCTCACTCCTCTTCTCTGCCTCTTTGCTTCCAAAGGCCTGAGATCACTTTGAACCACTGAAGCTGATATCTGATCATTTGATTGTCTGTGAGTTTACAGTTTTTAACCCTGTCACTTCTCGCCTGCAGGCGGCCTGTGGAGCAGACTCGGCTCCGCTGACGACGACGACGGCAGCAGTGCAGGAAGTCACAAGCGCAGATCAAGCAGCCGGTCATCCGGCCTCTTCTCCTCTTCTTCGGGGCGGAATGATGCCGGCAGCGACAGGAAGAGCAGAGGTGACAGAGAGGAGGAAGAGGAGGTAGAAGAGGAAGACGACTCAACACTGCAGAAGATGTGGGGCGCCATGATCAAACAGAAACAAGAGCGTCAGACCCACAAGATGAAGAAGAGCCGACTGGACAACCTGCCATCGCTGCAGATTGAGATCAGCCGCGACAGCAGCGACGACTCGGATGCCTGAAACTGAAGCAGCACCAGAGGAAAGAAACTTGAAATCACTTTTCTTTAATAACATTCAGTCCGAGCAAGCTGCAGATCTAAGGCCAGTGTTTTGGATCTTCTTTTATCATTTCTGATTGTGCACATGGATCCCCGACAGGCCCCCTGCTGGAGTGACTGTTAACATTTTTTGCCGTCAGTTAAAAGCAGAAAAGCTCTGATCAGAGTCTGTTGAAACAGAACCTGCAACTGAATCAAACACGAATCCACAAACTGCACTCATGTATTTCACACTTGACATGTCTGTGTCCGGGGGCGCCTTGTTTCATCAATCATCCAGGCTCCTGTCCATAAATATCAAATATCTGTACTGATATGTAACAGGCAGAAAAACTGCCACATGTGCATCATTCCTTAGATTTTATTCATGTCAGGGTGTAACCAAGCATCATGGGAAACTCCTCAAACCCAATCAGTTTCTGTCATCCCACATGGCCAAGTGTTCAAAGAGCTGCTCCGTATGTCATCAGTAAATCATTCCCCCCGTCACTGTGAAGGAGTTGGACATCATGAGCCTCAGACAGTGTGACGTCATGAGGCCTCGTGTCTTCTGAGATTGGAACCCTCACCTCTGGTGGTCGTATCGATGCCTCGCTCGGGACCAATGCTTCCAGTTTTAGTGTATCTGCAGCTCAACTCTGATGTCAAATCAAGTACAAAACTTCATTTACAAAACCCATGATTTCCTGGTTGTTGGCCCTGATGAGTTTTAGTAGAGCTGCGATGTTCAGTCATATATTTCCTGTGGACGGTGAAGGGAAGACTGAGAAAGACACCAATAAAAAAAAACATGAAAATAAAGAAAACGAAGCTCCACCTTTTTCCTGCAGACTCATCACTGTTTCTCTTCATGTTTTTTTCATCTTCAAGCAGAAAGAACAGATGAAACAGGCTCAGACTAAAAAAGAGAGTGTGATGCATCAGATGATTTTTTTTTTTACTGGTCAATATCCTAAATGTGGAACTTTTTTTAATCACCTTCGGTGTGCTGCCAGTTTCCTACAGTTTCTCTGGACAAGTTTAGAGTATTGGTGTTTTGTTTTTCTTTCTTTCTTTTTTCTTTTTTTTTAAACTTTCCAAGGACACAGGTCAGGTGGCGCCACTGCTGGTCATGAATTTATATAACTATTACAAGCTTGATACTTTATTTTACATGTCTGCAATTCTTCTGAGTTTTGCCAGAGACAGTTGCGTCATTTATTTGTTAAAAACATAGAAACTAAAAACAACTTTTATTTGTTTTTCTTTTAGCAAATGAATTGCTGGCAAAAGTTTTCATTGAGTGCAAGAAGGTGAGCTGAACATGTGGAATAATGACCTGAGGGAACATGTGTAATGACGGAAGTTGTCATTATTAATTGAATAATTACTAAATCTGTCCCCCCAAAAAAAACACTTTCAGTCAATGATCATGTTTAAAAACAGTTGCAGATTCAGTTAATGTTCACATATTAACTGATTAGTTCATTCCTTTTATTAGCACCAAGTTATTGTTCTGTTCAGGAAGCCTGAAGCATTGATTTAAGAACAACGGACGCGTGAAATAAAGTATTTCTGCTGACAATTAGTGAAAAAAAATCATAAGTTCAGTCTCTTCTGGAGGAAACAATTTTCACTTGGTTCACCTCACAGTCGGCTTTGTGTTCCTTCATCTAATTAATTTCAATCTTCTTTTGATGCTTTTGCATTAAAGCTGAGGCAGGCAACATCCGAAACCCACGCTAGCCATAGCATGAGACTCCTAAGGAAGCAACTCCGCTGCACCCTCCCCTCCCTGTTTTTGGCTCACGATTGTTGTCGTTCTCTCTTTTAAGCTGATTGCGAGGAACTTTTAAGTATTTATGAAACTGTCTCATTATTCCTTTTATGATTGTAAATTTCCTGAAACAGCGAACGAGACCCTCAGTGAAAAGACGGCTATTTTAATGTAGTTACTATTAATGCCCGTGATCGGGTCTGAATCCCCACAAACTCAGACAAAACAATTTTTTATTTCGTTGCTCTGTGCAATGACAGTAGTGTAATTAGATTCTATGCCTACGGTTGTTAGTTTGCACCTTAGCATGTAATGTTAATGCAAGTGACTGTGTAACATTAACCTACAGAGAATAGAGTTAATAGATCTCTTGGGACATTACTGCCGTACAACTGGCCTGTTACTTATTCCTCAGTCACATATAAATACATGACCTCATCGCGATCCATCCTGTGGTCTCTCTGTCACTTGCCTCCCAAACAAATGCACATGTTGTCGGTGTTATGCCGAGTTCTACCTGCTTGGCACGAGCTACCAAAGCTCTTTATGACAGTAGGTGCTTGCGTCACTACCACTGTTGTCCAAAGGGGCTGCTAGAATCAACAAAAACTAAAAGTTCCTCAAAGTCACTTTAACACCATTTTAAACCCAAAGATTCACGACGAGACAAAACAGTTGCAGTGACAGTTGGAACGTTGTAAACCGGATCCTCTCAGCCCAACTTAAGCCAACTGACACTGTCGCCTGCAGCTCAGCTTGTCAAGTCGCCAGTATTAGAATGTAAGGCATGTCTCTTGTTTCAACAGCCAATTAGCTCGTGGCAGCGTCACCTGTTGCTAAGAAACACAGCGTAGATTAGCCAATAGGAGCACGGGCTCTCTGAAATGACCCGTTATTGGCTGAAAAGTGCCTGTCACTGTCTTCGTTTTCTAAAGCCTGAATACAGAGACAAGGAGAGGTGCAGAAGTCTAGTGTTCTGTCAGACCACCTGAATTACAGTATGCTGAAAGGTTATTTCATGATTTTTGCTCGATAGCCCCAAGAATAAAATGCCTACCTCAGCTTTAAGAGTCAACTACGTACATCTGCTGCTGTTTCCTCTGTTCTCTCACAAGCTTCATCATCGATTGATGTGAATCCACTTGCACACTCATCAACTTTATCTTTATCAGGTAATTCTGTTTTAGAAAGTCTGACAGATGAAGCAACATCAAAGCAGCTGTGATTAATATTTTTATTATAATTGTATGAACTGACTGTGTGGTGGTGTCAGTTGTAGTAGACAACCTGCTGAATCTGCAGCTCCTCTCAGCTTTGTGGAGCTTAATGGTGACTTCTGTTTTGAAGTCCCTAACAAAATCATTTTAAAAGAAACAATCACAACAAACACACACCCACACAAGTAAGAAAGGCTCATCCTGCAGAAACTTTATTACATTAGATTTTTATGTCAGAATCACAGAAATCTCGGAACGTTCAAAACAGACAGACAGAATCAATGCTACTTTCTCCTTCATATCGCCCCTTTTCAAAATAAAGGATTTACTCTTTTTTGCAAAAATAACACAAACAAGATTTCCACCTGAAAGCAGAGCAAGCAGAGGAGGGACAGATTTAGTGTTTCAGTGCAGTTAAAGACAATGACAGTTTGTATTCAGTGTTCTGCATCAGACTGTACATATGTAATATTCTTGTTATTGAACATCCACAGATCTGAGTGTCATTTCAGTGCAAAATAAATATCACTTTTCTGTCGGTTTTTGCATCAAATGGCAGTGAAGCTTCTTTTTGCAGATTTCCAGGCAGTCACTTGCACCACAGCTCTGATCCAACCTGTTCATAATATTTTGATCTTCACGTAAAATTGATCTCTGATTTTAAACTTGTGGCAGGTTTGACGTTTGGCTGTGATGAAACGACAAATTGCTGATTGAACGAGTGTGTAAACGTACAGACATCGTTTGATTCAGAGACAAAAACACAAATCTGTTCAGCAGACACCGGGTCAGATCCAGAGCAACATGAAGCATGCTCACAGCAAACATGATCAGAGTTTAAACAAAGGTGTCTACAGAGTTTATTTTACTTTCTGAGTAAAAATTATAATTACAAGTCTTTCTGCAGGTTCACAGAGTTCAACTAAAGACATTGTAATCCCAAAAGAAAAA
>JAPZDX010000006.1:17635943-17651183 GCA_029783625.1 Naso annulatus | reverse complement strand
AGAATACAAATGAGTTTTTTGAACATCAAAGCATATAAATCTGCTCTAGTAGTAACCAAGAATAAAATATGAACCCCTAAAAATGAGCATAATATGGCCTCTTTAAGAAAAAATAGCAAGCCCTGGAGAACAGACACCAGGCCTCTGAGAAGGTTAAATATTTTAGATTGGTTTTCTTGGCCAAGGTCTTATAGGTATTTGTTTTCCACTGGGTTTGCTGTAACTTTAAAGACAAATACCCATTTTAGTACATATTCCAGTTTTACAACAAAAAAGTCTATTTCCTTAATACTTTGCATCTATTTCCGTTGAATTTTAAATATTTTGTAATTTTTTTTCATTTCCATATCGCAGAAAAAGCATCTTGACAGAAATTTCCCAAGCCATTATAAAAGCAAATCTCAAAATTCTGAGTTTTATTTTTACAGAGATACACAGTTGACAATAGTATATATCAAGACCATCTGCTGGCGCTAAGGTTCTTCATTTTCAGTTAATTGTCTCTTAACAACAGGCCCCGGTTGGGGCGGAGGCTGAATCTGGCTCTTGAACAAAATCAAGCCAGTCTGAGTCCAAAAGAGCTGATCAATGTGCCACAGGAGAAATCGCAGCGGGGTGATTAAACTGTGGTGCTGTTCAAACAATGATGGAAGTATTTATTGATTGACGTTTGGCCAAAGGTGTAAGGACGTCTCAGAGTGTGGTGGTAATGCTCACTCAGCAAGAGCATGAGGTGACTTTTTCTTGGCCGTGTCACAGGGGTGTTCACTTTCTGTCCAAGCAATTTGGCGCCAGGCAGTCTCAAGCAAATGTAACTAATTACCTCATGTTTGGCACTTTGTTTACGCCATAAACATTTCATCTGCCAGCATTTATTTGGAACTGACTCTACTTCACCACGGTCTTGGACAAACTTGAAGATATTAACTTCGTTTTCAGCAGGAGAATCTGTCAAACCCTCCTGTACTAGCCAATGCTACTGCCCCCATGAGGCGTCCTTGGGCGAGACCCTGAAAAACCTTTGTAGGTCCGTGAAGCTGATACTGATCTGACCTCACCGAAGAAGGGGGCAAAAGTGGAATTTTTCCACAAAAATCAATGAAGAATCACATCCTCCACAGATTCCTCGCAACATTTATCAGGTCAATTTATAGCCTCCAGCAAGAGCAACTCAATTTAAGAATCCCATCCCTGCCTCTCCTTGAAAACAAAATCTGTAACAGCATTGGTTATTTTGTGCTCAATATGTTAGATCTGAGTTATTAGTTTAGTTGGTTGTTTGTCTGGTCATTATTTAGAATTGGTTGGTTGTTATTTATGTATTTTTGGTTTATTTTTTGGCTGTTTACTCATATTTCTAAGTTTATTTGAATTGTTAGTTGGTTTCCTGTCATTTTTGTTGGCTGGTTGGTATTTATTAATTCATTTCAAATATTTATTTGGATTTACTATTTACTTATTATAAAGTACACCAATATTTACTATTTACTTATTATATTATGCCTCCAACAGACCTGTAAGTGATGGAGAATGTTTGAATCACTGGTTCTTTTAATTTACTATTTGATTGATTGGTCAGTTGTTTGAATGGTTGGGTATTTGCTATACATTTACCTATATATTTTGGATGGTTGGTCAGTTAATTGCTTGTTTGATTGGTAGAATTTTTTTTTTTTTTAATCCAATGATTTATTTGCTTTATTTTGGATTTGTTATTTATTGGAATTTTTAAAAAATCCTTCTAACATCTCTTCTAATGTTTTTCCAGGGGAGAATGGGGGTGTTTGGAAAAAAAAGATTGTAGACAACAAGCATTAGCTTCCTCATTACAAAGACGACAGAATATGTAAGCCAGGCTCAGGATTCCTGCAGATGATTGATCGTGTTTGGCAGAAGATGTAAAGAGAGGTGTGTCTTCAGTTGATGAAGACGACGACGAGAGCGCTGACTAAGCAGGGATTAGAGGTAAGGTGACTCATTTCCAATACTCCTAATGTGTGTTTTATTGGTTTAGTTTAATAGACAATAAAACTAATGGATGCAGTAAAATTACACTACGGTATATCATGGATTTTGGAGGGTTTTGCTAAGTAGCACAGCAGGCTAAAAAAAAGTTGAATGCAACTACAACAACACAACGACATTTAACTTCTAGAACTGTCTGTCTTTTCCTCTAGAGTACAGAGTACGACTGCTGTGGTTGGTTGGATTTCAAATCATTGCACCGACTTTCTCCAGCCCAAAGGGACCTGTCTATGGAGGCTACAGCATATGACCCATAGTGCTACTGTGAAATTAGTAATCTCACTCACTCTGTGCAATAAAACTCTTGTCAGAATGGCTTTAAGCATACCCACGGCCCTCTTACACAAGCACAGCACTGCAAACCCTCTAACTTTGCCTTAAGGATTGAAGTGGTTGATGAATTCGTTGGAGATGTTATTTGGGCCTAAAACCGACTATTGCAGCTTTCATCGACAAAAGAAAAGTCTGGTGTGTGTTGTCAAAATCACAAAGTAAAAATGTTGACATCCCTCAGCCCTCCTATCACAAACTGTTTCTTTTGCTTGGCTTAGTCAACTTGAGTCCTGAGTGTGAAGTTTATCGATCCACCCTGAGAAAGAGATTGAAAGCTGCCAGTGACAGTTTCCTGCAGACAGTGGTGCTCAAGTCTTTCGGCCCACCCATTCCTTCTCTGACAATCCATGAGTGTACAATTAATTAAAGTGAGAGTGTAGTAAGTAAGGAGTAAGACAAGGCATCGACCGAACTCAGACTGAGGAGCCAGAGTGTTAAAGCAAGGGTGAGACAGTAAAAAAGGGGTAAAAACCCCTTATAAAGCTGATAAAGGGAAGGGTGCTAGAAGACAGGAGGAGAGACAAAATGGAACTTTAAGCAGGGGTCAGATTGGCAGTGATACAAAATGGAGTATAGATTTATTTTTTATGAATCATTAATTTTATATGAATGCATATTTTTTTCACTTACAGCAAACCTCAAGTAAATATCTCAGGGACAAATATGAAGAGAGATCAACTGTAAGTCTCCTCCATGAGGAAATGCTTAATTTAAGACAAACAACTTCATAAAGAATGCATCGGTCACTGCAAAATTAAATTTGCTCTTTCAGTTTTATTTTAGTTTCTCAGCCAGTTGACCATGCACGCCATTTTTAAAGGGCTGCCTCGCATCATGCTTAGTAATTTTAACCACCCAACTTCATTCTCTTCACTGTGTCATCCTTACTAGCCCTTCAGTAAATGTTTTCAGTTTTAATATTTCTCTGGAATTTCTTTCCTATATTGTTGTTCCCATTTCTCTTAATGTCCTGCCATCCATTTTCTGACTTACTTTCTGTCTTACAGCTCCCTTTTTTCTGTGCATTTTACTTCCCATCAGCTTCTTCCAACACTTTCATAACTGCCGATTTTTGCACACTGTTGTACTATTGTATTTTATATTTTAGAGTTTGGCTGATTTTCAGGAAGTGACCATAGATTAATGATCAGGTAAATATACTGTTGGACAAAGTTGTAAGAATATGATTAATGGTGGGGGGTGGACTGTAAATCTTACTACTTTTACAAAAATTCAACTTGTATTTAGAAAAATATAACCTTTTTGTTGCTTCCCCTGTTATCGTTAATGATAGAAAAAAATTCTGGGGTGGGGAGGTGTGAATTTATTTCTGCATCTGAAGGAGGGCACGTCATGTAAAATTTCAATTTGCAATGCTCATTGCAGTTTTTGAAATTTTGCTTCGCAGCACCTCCCTGTGATCATCCACAGCAACATAAGTGGCATCTCTTCTTGGCAAATCCTGCCTTGATCAAACACCCCAAAATTTCCAGCAAAGTATAACAAGAGTACTGCACACCATTTCATCTTCTCTTCCAATTTAAGTGAATCCATATTCCCCCGCTCTAGCTCCATATCTATTACCATTCCTTCTCCACCTTTTAATCTTCATCCATTATCAGTCTCACACATCCGCAAAGTCGGACATCTGTCCAGAGAGTTGAACTAGGAGCTGATAGTGAGGATTCTTTGTGTCCAAATTGAACAAAATGTGATTTTTTTATTATTTTTTTCTGGTTGGTGTTATGGCAGACATTAGAATGAACTGACGCACTGTTTATGTGAAGGAGAGTCTGCAGAATCATGACTCCAAGGCCGGATTTACACTACAGGTCATGGTGCCCAATTCTGATTTGTTACCTATATCTGATATTTTTGGCCACCTGCTCTACTTTCAAAAGTGTGATAATTGCATTTACATTTGGTGAAATCTGAGCAGCTCTTCATCTAACAACTCCCTCTTGTTCAATTACCTTCACAGAAGGTGTAAAACTATTCCCAGACGTATTTAAAATTAATGTGCTGTCAACAAATTCTGAAAATGGTCGTTGTTTTGCTCCGTATACACGTTGTTGATGATCGGTAGCAGATAGCTAGCTAAGCTAACTGAGCAGTGTTTCCTCAGACAAGCCCACTTCAAAATAAAAGCCAACTCGCATTTTGTCAGTTAAGTGCTTTAAATGTAGCTGTAGAAAATGTTCAGTTTTCGATAGCAGTAACTTAACACTGCCCTCTACAGGTAGTTTTATTAATGTAGAAAGCCAGTGTAGAGAGTACTACTTTTTTGGATTTGTGTCAGGAGTCAGTGGGAAAATTTTGTCTCTGCAGAGCCAGAGCCCCAAACAGAATTGTTTCTTTACAGACCCTGTATTTTGCTTATGCCGTCTCTTTGCCCTCAATGCTTAAAAGACAGATAACTTTAGATAACCTTAACTGTCTTCTAAGTCCCCCTTCTCCATTGTACTTTCACCACTTTGATTATGCTTTCAGCAGAGAGCACAGGGAGTCCTTTGCACGTGTTTACTCATTAAAATGCAGAACTGTCACATTTTCAATGACGTGCCTCTCGTATTGACAGGGGATATCAGATCTGTCCCCTTAGATCACAGAAGCATTGGCAGAGGGTTCCGGTTATTTCCACACACTGATGAGGCCACTCCACTCAGGAGCTTCATGCACATACTCTCATTTACACGCATGCACATTGGAGTCCAGTCTACGACAGTGTAGTGGTACAGAAACACAGACCTTGACAAAAACACATCTGCATGCATCCACTGCAACCACCAGAAGCTCCTGTTGGTGGGTGGCAGGCTGCAGGTTGGGCGGGGACTCGTTTTGGCTTTGGTTTTCAGTACGGCAGCAGGGTCACAAACTTTCTCATATCACATCCAAACAGTACACTGAAAAGGGGTTTCTGATACCATTTGAAGTGACCAATAAGCAATTAAGTAAAATATTTTATCAGCACTGCCCTGTCTGACTGTATTATCAGATTTTTTAACGAGGCTGGTCTTTAATACTGGACAGACTCATTTGCATAAAGTAGAGGTCAAGTCATGATTATGCAAATTCAGCAGTGACTCGACTGTCAACTTTCTGGGTCATATCCATCATGCGCTGCGTGGCCGGACATCGAGCTCCTCATAAAAAATGATCAGGATCCACGGACTTGACATCCATCAATGAATCCAAGCCGTCTGTACCATAAGATGACTGTGGTGGGTTTGTTTGCAACTCACAAATAAACAAATATGTGCCTTCCCACGGTGGGCAAATTATCTTATGTAGTGCTGGAGCAGTGAGAGGGGTCTGTAAATCCAAGCTTGCAGTTGCATCATTACTGTAACACTATGACTGCCAAAATGAGTCACTGTGGCAATGAACATTTCACTGCCACAATCTCAGACATGACTCATGTACACTGCTCGACTCATTTAGTATAAATACATTAATCTGAGACCAATTTTGTTGCCTGTACCAACATCAGAAGGCATAAGCAATGGTTCACCAGCTGCTGATGTGACATATAGTTATGTTCCAATCACATTCGGCTCTTTAGTTAGATTTTCGGAAAAATAAAAAGCTCCCGAGGGCTTGTGCTGTTCCAGTAAACACTATGACGGAGCACATTTTCTTTTACTTCCAGCTATCTGACCTCAACTTTCCATCTCTCTAAGCACTTCCTTGCATTTAAATACGCTATCATTTGCTTTGCAAACCCTTCCAAAATCAATGTAAATCTTTGATGTAAAAGTGCACCGTTGTCTTTCCAGCAGAGTGTTCTGCCTTAGGGAACTATGTCCTGAGGGGCCTGGCTACAGTACGTGTGTTGGTTGGCATTAAACCACACAGTAAATGGAAGGACGCCGCTTAGCAAGCTAATTGTAAAGCAGTGTCTCCCCCTCAGGAAAGGAGCTGGCAACAAAGAGGAGCAGAGGACATTCAGCACACAGAAAGGGAACCAATAGTTCAAAAAAATAAATATGAGTATCTTTGAATTTTTTAAGGTTTATTTTTGCCACGTACTTTGGAGATTTTGTTGGCTGCAATTCAAGTAGCAACTGCAGGAACAATATACTATGTGATGCCAGCTTATTAGGTATGCCTAGACGCAGTGTCTACCCGAGGTGAAGGTGTTTTATTTGGTTAATGCACGTCTACGTGGGTGTCATAGGTAGGAAAAAGTCTTATATTAAAAATTTTTTAAAGAACGGTTACAGTCTGTCAAAAAAAGGTGGGAAGAAATAGGACAAATGTTACAGTTTTAAGGAAAAAAATAAAGTAAAGTCAAGATTCAGCAAGAAATCAATTTGAAAAACTCACTTAAATTGAATAATTTATAGAAATGTGATTAGATATTTAAATGGACCATCTTACTGAGATGTACAGTCTGAGGGGAAGTCTGAATGGTTTGCCTACAACTGAAAGTTGATTTGTGAGCAGGTTATGTTTTAATAACTGCTGACAAGAAATGACATGTGCACGGCAAGGACCATAACAGAATCCATGCTGGCCAAGTTAAGAATATATGAGGGATTGTCTGCAAGGAAGGGGACCGCCGAGGTGCAGGAGCTCAGTCAGGACAGAGACTGAGATGAAGGACTTGAGCAGGGGGCAGAGATGAACCGAAGCTCAAGCTTTCCTAATGGTCATGCTGCGGGGCAGAGAGACAGAACAGTCGTCAGATGTAGTTAAGATCATTCACAGCGATGAACACATGGCTCGGAGGAGGTTCAGTAAGGAAAGGTGGACAGAAAGGGTCCCTATCCTCAGTGCTTCTCTAAACAAGATTCTACAAAACTGAAAATATATAGGTAGGATTTATTGCAGGGTTGTCCTAGCTCACTGTACCTAATAAAGTGTTTGAACTCTTGTAAATGACTGTCTTCAACCATTATTTTTATAGTGAAAATGTTTATGCAGGCTGAGCATTTCGTTTTTTAGCAAAGAGGATGCATAAATATACAAGGCAGTGGTTTTTTGACTGAGATTTTATTAAGAAGTGCAAAACAAAACTGCAAATCATGAAAATGTCTACTTCAACTTAACTCACTTTGCAAGTGTTCAGTCTATTACAGCTATTGTTGAGGCATAACCACAGCACTTTAATATAGCTCATTTCTGCTGTATACTAGAGCCATCAATGCCAAATCACTGGAACATTCGTACCCTCGAGATGAACACTAATATGAATCTGGAGCTGCCTCAATATTTTTCTCATTAAAGTTCAAGAATAGGGTTTTGATGAGGGCAAAATTTCTTTAAGAGTGTTTTTAGGCAAAATGCAGTCCTGGATTCTCTTCACACACTCTCATTTGTAGGATTGAGCACCCCGGTGAAATTATGTTAGGGGAACAGAGAGTGATGTTTTCCATTTGAGGCCAGTTTGTGAAAACACGCTGCAGGGGAGCTTCCATTCCCACGACTGCTGCCGCTGAGGTTGCACTCTCGCAGAGCCGTGCATTCCTCCAAGATTTCCACGGATCAGCTGGACCTTCGGTGGGAACTTCAGGGTCCAACCTCTCCCACAAACATCACACGGTTTTCCTTTAGAAGCTCCCATCAACTCTCGTCTATGCAGACATGCCACTGACACAGACACATACACACGCTCAAGCTCAAAGGGGAACCAATGCTCTTACTTCGGATCCTCACCCGCCCTGATTAAAATGTGACAGCTTGCTTATTGCTCTTCTCTTTTCTTTCTATGCTGTCAGCCATTGATTTCCCTGGCCTGATCTAATCCTGGGTTCACATAGCTGAGCATTAATTAGAGAGAGAGATGCAGCAGGAGGGAGAACAAGAGAGCTGGAATTACATGCACCTAAGGCTTAAAGACTGCAGGTTCAAAGTTGCATCAAGGGTGGATAAAGAGCAAAAGATGTACAGAATCCCTGAGTCAACCATCAGCTTTTTATTTTATTTCTGCTTTTTTTTCTTTCTTTTATTATTTTTATTATTATTATTTCCAGACCTCAGGGTCCTCGTTTGGTAATCAAATCCATAGCTTCTCCATGCCAACGCCCTCCTTCTCATTTTTCACACTCTCTAGTGTCATTTTTCTTTTTCGTTCTTGCTCTCCCTGATGGGTTGCAGGTTGCTTGGATCTGCAACCGCTGCATGTGTCACTTTGGAACGAAGCACTTGCAAAGCCGCGCTGTAAGGAGCACTAGGTCTCTCTCTGCCTTTATGGAAACTTGATTGAAGAGAGTTGAAAGGACCTGTCTGCCTGCTTGGGGAACGAAGGGCAGAGGAGCTCCTGCTTGCCACTCACCATCTGGAGAAACTCTCACCCAACTGTCTCTTTTTCTTGAGTGTGTGTGTGTGTGTGTGCGCATGTGTGTGTGTGTGTGTGTGTGTGTGTGTGTGTGTGGCTTTGCTTCCATCTACTGGGCAGAGGAAAAACTGCCAGGAGACGTGGCGGAAGGGGGTCAACAGTGACTAAGACAGCTTTCATGTCTTGCATCAGCGGTTATCTTAAATTAGAGAAAGGATCGTTGTGATGATTTCTAAGTTATGACACTATGAGTCACTTATGAGTCCTGTAAGACCCAAGCCATCTGTCTCCCCACCGTCTTTCACTTACATGTCTCTCTGCTTTGGGATATTTCCATACAAACCCAATGTATCTCTTCAAGTGCATCACTGACTGTTGTCTGACGCACAGGCCTATATTAAACTTTTTCTGTGCAGGCTAATGATGTAAAAAATGTACCACAATGAGTGAACTTGGAAATTTGGAATCAGTAAAAATAAAATATTAAATTTTATTGAACTTCGAGGAAATGATTCACAGTAGAATATGGATGCTGATCAATTCACCCATTTAAAGAAAAATAATTGTTGTAATTTCATCTTGTTATGGATTTTTTCCTCTTTTCATTCTATGGTTTCTATGTTACTAAGGGCACTAAATCAACTATGCTAGAGCTCACAGTTATGATAGACAGATTCATCACGATAAACACATTTTGGAATTTTCAGGATGTTGCTGTTGTTACATTCTCACTCATAAAGAAAGGACTGACTCCAAATTTAATGAAATTCTGTCAAACTGGCAGTTCAGCAAATTAACCTTGGTCAAGGTCACATACTATAATCCAGATAAATAAATCAAATCAAAGTATGTTGGAGAGTGTGGTCGTATTTAACTCCTGGCAGTTTTCTGCAGTAAAGTGAACAGTTCAAACTTCAGGGGAAAAAAGGTATTATTGCGTCATTTAATACTGTCTCACCAACAACATGCTCCTGTCCTTTAACTGCTGTGGTGTGCTGAGCTGCCATTATTTCAATCCAAGTTTCTACCTTGATAAATAATTTACTATTGGCTGAATTAAAAATACCTGAGTGTTCGAACTCTGGAAATATAAAAAGTGTATTCATTCACAGGTCTGAATAAATAGACTTTGACTTGAATAAATACTGATAGATTGTGAGAGGTCATGCTGCATTGAATGTTTGCTGAATGAATGATACATTTAACCTAATTTGCCAATTTGGAATTAATCATTAAACCATTAACAAGCACACACACACACACACACACAGACACACACACACATGTCCTGTGTGCCTGTTAGCTTACTTAATGAGAATCAAGTCAACACAGTTTACCAATAAAATTAGATCCTCTGATATTTGCAATCCTTCCAGAGCACATGGGAAGTGCTGTTTCTGACAATGTACTGTATACTATGACCTGTTATGGTATAATGCTTAAGAAACAACTTGAAAATTTAATGGGAATAAACGACTCACAGCAGTGAACGGTAGTTTCTGTCATCTCTGTTCAGGAACCAAGTCTGTCTTGATACCAGTCTAATGAACCTTTAGGTTACAACAAAGACAATATACCATAACCATGATGAGAAGATTATGACAATCAAAGGTTGTTAGGTTGTGCTGCTATATGGCTTGTAAATAAAGCGCTTTAGACGGAAATGAATTCGCTGCACTTTCACGCTCATTACAATGAGGGTAAATTGTTAAGTGTGGCGTGGCTGCCTGTGGGCCAAAGCACGATGAGTACTTTCACATGGGTTTTCTGGTTGGCAGCAGCTGTCTTCTGCTAATTAGACACATCGTGTGCGTGTGTGTGTGTGTGTGCGTGTGTGTGTGTGTGTGTGTGCGTGTGCGTGTGTGCACGTGCATTCATCTCCAAACAACAAATACATCCCAGTCCTCCTTACCCTGCGGGCACATGCTGCCTGAGTCTTGGCAAGCCTCCTGACAGCATACATACGCAAACACCCACTATCCTCACACTCGCATTAGATCCCCCAAACTCCCCTTACTCATGTCCCTTCCCCCAATAGTCCCTGAGTTGCTTTAGGATAGACAAACACACACAAACTCCCTCTCTCATCAATTCAGATCTAATGCCGTCTAAATGTGGAACAAGCTGTGGTGAAGATGAAAGGAGGAA
This sequence comes from Naso annulatus, assembly GCA_029783625.1. NCBI lineage: Eukaryota > Metazoa > Chordata > Actinopteri > Acanthuriformes > Acanthuridae > Naso > Naso annulatus. The sequence goes on along the minus strand of JAPZDX010000006.1, from coordinate 17,640,397 downwards.
GGGGAAGCAGTCAGAGAAGCTATGAAGTGAGTGGCGATAAAGCAGTAAATGATTGATATTTCATATTAGTGCAACAGTTCACAGGTGATGCAGCACAGCAGATACATTGTTAATAATCCCTCAGAGTCAGAGATCACTCTTGTTCTGGTTTATTGGATGAGACAGTTCAAAATTAGTTTCAAATTTGTGGTCAGTGAGTACTCCCAGCTTTTTTTAAGCTCTTATCCCACGCACTATGTGCCCTTCACTCATGAATTTAATCCATTTTATTGTAATATGGAGCACATCTGGAAGTTAAGCACATAGGTCAAGATGAAGGTCTGCCTCCAAAAGATAAAACTGTCTGAATGTGGGAGAGCATGGCTTTTATTATTTGGAAAAGATAAACTTCAATCATTTGGAGTTTTGTGCTCTACTTGGTTAACACTAATTTTAACATATAGATTTAAGTTTAGATATCAAGAACACACCTAAATGCATGTCCTAATAAAGGATTTTTTTTTTCAGTGAAATGGAAGTTATTACTTTATTGGCATGTGTCATTCTAGTGAATTTCTTTCAGAGTACAAAGGACTGATAGAGAGTTTGAGTTCAATGACAATCACCTGCCAGCTCAATATCAGCAAAACCAGTGAACTTGTGTTGAACTACAATGCTTCAAATGTGGATGTGGTTGGAAAAGAGGCTACAAATTCTAAAATGTGGATGTTTCTCACATGTGTTCAGAGTGGCTGCACAGTAGAGCTACACCATCAGTACAGTTTTACAATGGGCAGCCAAAATTAGAGTTACCAATACACCAAATGCAAAATTTGTCCAAATCCACCTCTCTGTTCGTGAGTTGCAGCATTAAAAAATGGCAAGAACAGAATATCATGATGTCACAGTGAAGTTGACCTTCGTCCTTTCAGGTATAAAATGTTATAACTTCATCATATTTTTTTATGGCGTGCAACTGTGCATATAATTCTTAAGTTATTGCTAAATGTGTATAGTAAGCTAATAGTGACCCTGACCTTTAAGCTGTGACTACCAACTTTTAATCACTTTATCTTTTGGTTCCAGGTGAGAGTTGTGCAAAATTTAAAGGAAAATCTCTGGAGGCAGTGCTTAGATAAATGTAGGGAAATGGGACGGACAAACAAACTGTGAAAATCATGGTGATTCCTGTTACTTTCGCCGCTGCAGAGGAATAAAAACTGTTACTGCTAAATATAACTGAACACACAGAGTTAAACCACTGGAGGCTTTCTCGCCACACAATAATAATCTAATCAAAGAATTAATTCATCCACGTAAATGGTATATCCCGTCAAAGGTGCTTTGCGTCACATTAAAACATCAATAAATCATAAACCCATTAAGAAACATTAGAATAATCACAGCAATTAATACGCTTACTAGAGGTGTCTCTGTAAGCCATTACGATGCATTTTACAGATGATACTGGGTCAGATTTTACAGGAATTCCCTGTTGGAGTTCTTTATAGCTGCAAGGGGGATTCTTACATTAAAACAGGACGGTGAACTGGTAGCAATGTCAGCTAAACTGTACTTCTTCTTTTCTAATAGCTCTAAACTTTATGCTAGCAAGAGCTGTGATTGCTTCTCATTTTTCTTCGTCCTATTAAAAAACAGAGGAGGGGGGATAAGAGGCATTTAATTTTCTTCATTGTTTATAAGGAGACGATGAATTGCAGTGAGGTGTTACTGTCCGGGATTTTTTTTTTCTCTTCCTTTTCATTACAGAATAAATTGTTCAATTAAAGCACAAGAAAGAAATGATGGATGGATGGACTGATAAAAGCTTGAGTCACATGGTGAATCACGAGTAGGACTAAACTCACCTAAGCAAACATGTGTGCACTAATGAACACTAATGAGGGTTATGTGCCAGTTTTGACAGCTGTGTTTGCGTTAAACCTTTGGGCACAAAGACCTTAAACAGGCTGTCAGCCCATGCCTGCTGTTTGCCTGACACACACACTAACAATAAACACACACAAACACTTTAAAAAAAAAAAAAAGATGTAAGAATTTGGATAGAATAAGAACTGGATTTTCAAGTGACCTCTTGTCTTTGCCCTAACCCTAAAATTGTCGGCAAACTTTAAATTATGAGGGATTTTTTTTCTACTAAAAACCATCATTCTACCAAAAGAAAGGTGGAGAAAACGATAACAACAGACCATCACCATCTCACAAGACAGAGAGACCAGAAAATGACAGCAGTTTGTTGGAAGGTCACCGCCTGTGCACTACATATCCATTTGAGCTTTTTGGCATGGCGATCTGCTATGATAATGGCTGCCCAGAGGGGGAACTCTCTGGATGGATGGAGCTGTTTTAATCTCAGACTGGCAGACCTCTGTGACCTTGTCAGTAGGTGTCCTAGGTCCGGGTGACTGACGAGACTCCCCACAGGCGAGGCACATAGCAGGGAGCGCAACTCGCTACTGATGCAGTTGAGAGCGGTGGAAAGAGAAAAATGAAACAGGGAGCTGACTTCTCGGGCTCAGATACAAGGGAGAAAGAAACAGCAGCAGAGAGATGCAGGAAAAAGTTGGGTGTAGTACATCAAAAACAAGACATTTGGGAAAAAGCAGCCTTTTAGACAGTATGTGAGGTGACGGTAGATACGTTGTTATTTGTGTGCCACTGTTGTTTTATCGGGCACTTACAAACAACATGCCAACCATTTATTACTGATATCGACTCTCAGCAGCTGGTTCTGTTCCAAACTGAGTGGAAGACAAAAATGGGAGATGGGAGTGTTGAATGCCAGACCTAAACCACCAGCTACACAAGCAACAAGCAAAAACGGTATATGTTCATCGGTTTAGAACAAACTAAGCATGCAAATAGCAAGAGGAACAGTGGATTATGCTTAAGGAGAGGTTTGAAAAGTTTCTGAGGATGAATTTCTGTCGACTACTGTGGTCACTCTCCTACTACAAACCATTTAAAGATGCTTTTTAAGTCACAAACGGCCGAGTATTTGAACCAAATACATTTTAAGCATTCATGTAACCACATCAAAGTGAAACAAGTACATAAAACAAGTTTACCAATGTTTTGGTTTGCCGATATTATCGGCTGATATCGGCCTACCGTAGATATATCAGTATCAGTGTATGTGTTCTAAAATCTGGTCTAAAATCTAAAATCTTCTAAAATGCTTGGACCTGTGATTTAAAATGGTGTAAATGCATAGTTTTTCCAGCAGTCTGTTCATTCATAACCAATGAGGGAAGTGTTTCCTGTTCAGTGGAAGTGTTTCCTGTTCACTGCTGTTCGGAATAAAGTTTGTTAAAATGTAAGATATCCTGATTCCATTACATATCTTTGCCACAAGTACTTGATAACTACATCCAGTCACTATTATACTTATTCATAATATTGGCTCCCTTACATCAGTATCACTATCTGCCTCGAAAAAATATCGGCCAGGCCCTAGTATATAGTAAGAAAAATGGGATTTAAGACAGGAGGAACAGTACAGTGAAGGTGAAGGTGAATTGTGACATTTTTGGCTGTTTTTATTTCTTTTTTGTACTTTTACATATTTCATTTGCTTGAGAAGAATAAAATAATAGACATAAACAGCAGAATGCTAAGTGCCAGTAGAGACTACACTTCTAATACTTGGAATGTCCATCCTGAATACCCAGCATATGTGCATACACACACACACACACACAAACACACACAAGAAGAGTTCTCTTTTTAATTTGCTTCTGGACTTCAGTCTCCCCAAAAGACAGCTGGACTTGCAGTTCTTAAGCCAAGACTTTCTCATCCCTTCAAAGTCAGAGCATATTCACGCAGTGCATAAGCAATGTCTGTCTGGTAACCTGGCAATTCTCAGCAAGCAAAGCATGGCGATAAGATGTTTAACCCAATCAATTTTCGTACAAATTCTTAACTTAATTTCCTTCAGCACACTCAGGAGCGGACAGATGCCCACACTGAACAATTTCCAACAAGTTTGAATATGTGAACACGCCATGAAAACAATGTTGAACCCATTCTGCAGACCATAATACAGCAGAAGCAAGTGCTTGTGATTTGGCTCAGGGCATTTCATTAAAAGATGAGTATATTGTTAATGTGCTATGTAGATGTTGTGTGCTATGAAATGCCAGATGGACAGGAGGGTAATTAAAAATCTTGACTTATGGTTGTGGTTTATAACTCAAACACATCCACTGTCCTTTAACCAATGTCATTCACACAGTTCAATCAATGACCATCTAGACTCTTAAAGCTGGGGTAGACACATCTGAAAATCAAACTAGCTGAAGCATGAGACTCTCAGTTTTTGGCTCCATCACTCCGACCCTCCCCTCACCTGGCCTTTTTATTTCGTTCATTCTCGCTCTCTCTTTTAGATGATCATCTTGATATGTTGGTCTTCTCTTTTTGGGGTACTTTGCCGTGTTTGTTGTTGCTGC
>JAPZDX010000006.1:17614266-17625722 GCA_029783625.1 Naso annulatus | reverse complement strand
TCTGCCTCCATCACATATCTCTGTCTTTAGTATTTGATAACCACATTTAGGTAATATATCAGATATCTGAATTTCCTTGCTCCCTAATATCGGTATCAGCATCTGCCCCAAAAAACCCATATCTGTGTGCCCTAATAAGCGTACACCTGCCACATTCCCACAACCAGTTTTCAATCACATTAAGGCCATTAGAGTATTATAAGGATGAATGAGCATATGTGAGTGTGGCTGTCAAAACAAAGCTGCATTTTGTCAACGTGTAGCTGCCACATCTGGCAAGCAGACTTAAACTGATATGATTGTGACAATCAGTGAGGCAGGCGGTCAGTCAGTCAGTCATCTGCACAGATAAACTGCTGCGAAGTCAGCACAAAATCAGGTTAGTGCTGAGCCAGCAAGTCTATAATATGTAAACAAGTGCCACAAAATTAACACAAAAAAATGAACAAAAACCCACAGGAGACGGGCAGGAAGTCAACATGCTTATCAAGCAGCCAGTCATTTCTTCAATCAACCACAACGACATTATTAATTTAATCAACTGAATTTGATTTGATTAGACAAATGGAAGCATTGGAAATTAAATATGGGCAAATGCTGAATAAAACTGGAGCCGACAGGCCCGTTTGTCTTGGTTTTAATTACAGGATGCTCAATTGCTTTTTATTACTAATGTAATTTGCTCTCTAATGTGGTTAAATGAGCTCTGAACTTGGGGATAGAAACCTTTTCGCTTAATTGTCTAGAAACACAGAGACTTTCAGATTTTGTGAAAGACTTGAAACAGCTGATCATATCACAGAGTGATCATTCATCTTGTATTGGCTTTTACATCTGTGTGACCAATGTATAATAAATTGGTAAGAAAAGGGGAAAAAATCGCACCAACGGCCCCGTTGCAATTCCCAAAGCACTGCCAGTAACTGTGGGAAATATATTGTAAAATGAGATGTACAGCAATCTGTTGCAGCAGGCTGAAGCTGGGCAGATTGAGACGATTATAAACCTAAATTGGTCTCCCGCCAAATATCTGCCAGACGGGTTTGACATGCAGTTTAAGCAATCTCATGACACCTGATTTACATCCTGAATGATTAGCCATTAGCTCTCACAATATTAAAAAAGAAGAAGAGGAAAAAAATTGTTGAAAAAAAATTTAGTTTGACTGCTTGATTTTTTTTGGAGGTTGGTGTGAAGATAAATCATCTTTCCCATCCTAAAAGTCGGGCCCGGCAGATAATTATCGGTTTGTCGATATTGGCCTATTGCAGATATATCAGGATTGGCATATATTCTTTGTTATGTGTTGATATTAAAAACATTTTTTAAGGCCAGAAAAATTGGTAGCACTAGTGATTTAAAATAGTGTAATTGCATAGTTTGTCCAGCAGATGGTCCATTATTTAAAAACTGACAAGTGAAATTTTCCTGTTCAGCGCACAGATGTTTGGAATAAAATTTGTTAAAATGTAAGAAATCATGCCTCCAATGAAAATCTTGGTAACAAATACATTCAGCTGATATCAGCATCCGCTGAAATTAGAATTTTCTTGCTCACAAATATCATAAAATAAAATTCCCAAATCTGTTAAACCTTCCCAGAAGTTCAAAAAATTATGTTATGTTGTGTTATGATGTTATAGGGCACATTTTTATTTTGCTGCTTTGTGAGAATTAAGCTAATGAACACTCAAGAGAAAGAAACAAAACTGACAAAATAAATGGAAGAAAACAGTTGGCAGCTCTCCTTGTTTTTGCAGGTTTGTTTTACTTTGGAAAGTCTGATCTCTCCCACATCAACTGATTTATTCAAACATCCTAGACACTTAAATACCGCTGGCACCACTGCTGTATTTGTTGCACCACCAGCAGGTATTCAACAAATGAAACCTTGCTGTTGCTTTTATTTGGATCAGTAAAACAAAAGCCAGAGAAATTACGCTTCACAGAGCCACTCATCAATTCCTTAAGGAGGTGTGCCTGAGTGATCCTGTATTAATTACTTTTCTTTTTTCCCTGATGGTTGGTGCTTCTATTGCAAGGTTACATAATAGTTCGGTTACAAAAGGCCATCCCCTGCAGCTGATAAAGATTAATGTATATAAAGACTATGATTCATCTCCAAAAGTACATCAGCAGGGAGGTTGCTGTTGTAACAAAGTGTCACATCAGGACAGATTCTCTGCTCAGTGTATGAAAACATGCATGTAAATATTTAGATAGTGCACAAACTGTGAAGACATCTTTAGGGTTGAGGGTATGCCAACTAAATATAAAGGATACTATGAACTGTAGATATCAGATACAGGGAAACTTTATACATGTTAACTTAAAGGGATATTAATAAAGCTTTCAAAAAGTTTTTTAAAGAGAACAGAGAGCAAAACTTAACGAGAGGCGCTGCTTATACTCTCTGCAACTAAAGCGAAGTATCGTATCAGTTTGATCAATAACAGACCAGAAGGTGAAGGGGATAAGGTATAAAGCATCTTTGTCCTTGCTTTCTTTGTGCATGTATATTTTTTACAAATGCATATTTACTCAAATAAGACTTAGCATGTGTGTGGGTGTGTACATACTCGAGACGGCCAGTCATTTTCATTTGGAAAGAAATGACATTTATGCAGTGTATGTGGTAATTAGCATATTTTTCATTTGTGAAATAACTGTGCTCCTCAGGCAATTATATCAAGCTCCACGTTTACTTTGCATATGGGACTGCATTGCATTGATTTAGGGGAATGGTGCAATTATATAATCTAAGCTTCCAAAGGAAGTGACATGAGTGAGCTCTGATGTAACAAAAACGCAAACAGCGATGACGCAGATGTGATGTAGCAGCGTCAACTGTGTCAATGAAGCGATATCTCTTCTATTTTTGCTGTTGCTTTGAAATATAAGGGTAGAAATACAAAAACAAAAAACAGAAGATCTACCCTGCAGGCAAAGGTTATTATCTGAAGAGAATATCTTGTCTGAATCAAGTATGTTTTATCAGATTTAGCAAAAGAAAAGAGAGATGGGTGGAAAAATCCATACTGTGTCTGACTGGGTGCCAGCCAGCGTACAGAACTCAATATTAAAACTTTAAAATTTGGACAGGATCACTAAATTTACCTACATAAATGTATAATTTAATAATATTTAGATTAAAAGAGCATGTTAGTTAAGCAGATTAACAACTGCATGGCCTCCAACCCACTGTTACTCAGCTTTTTTTGTATGTGACCATTTTAATAACTGGATAGTAAGCTTCCTTTTCAGATTGTTTAATCTTAATAATTTATAGAGGGGAAAAAATCCAATATTTCACTTGAATGAAATGGGAAAAGGTGGATAAACTAACAATTTTGTGCAGGAGAAACTTGTTTTTCTTCATCTGTTGGACGAGCTGGTAGATTCTCCACAGGCAACTAGACTGATCAGTAACAGCATGTCAGGCTGCAGATATATATAGCAGACACTTTAGTGAGCATCAAAGCTCCTTAGAGAACAATCCTGCCTCCTGTGCTGCTCACCCTCTACATATCGGACCTCTGATAACACTTGAGTTCTTGCATGACTGCTTCATGGGAAGGATCTGTCGTCTTCTCCTCCCTCAGTCGGCCTGCTCTGTGTTTTCCCCTTTGCTTGTTGTCTGTGTCGAGGACGGAGTCTACCAACAACTAACAGCTTCCTCAGGGTACAGCAGCAAAGACTGCCCTTAAATATGTGGGACAGTTTGTTCTCTTTAGTGTTCAAAAAAGACATTTGTTTCTGTTGAGTTTAATTGATGTCCATGGAGCAACATGTTTTTCCCAGCTGAGCAGCTCTTTAGGGATGTGTTCAAACTAGGGATGCACGATATTGGATTTTTTACTGATATTGGATATGCCGATATTTTACAATTCTATTTTCTGATAACAGACACCAAAACCAGTATATGTGTATTTTTTTGCCCCACAACTAATTGTAGAGATCATCAAGTCTCTTCTGTAGTGGAAATTACATCCAGTATTATTGTGAATACTCTTACAAAGTTGGTCCACCCGCAAATGCAGGCATGACTTACAAAGCTCAAAATTCTGTGATATTCACTCCTTGTGCAGAAGAAGAAAAATACTTGAACTAACGTTATGTAAAACATTTTATATATATTTATGACAGGTGCTTTAAGACAAAACAAATGAGATATATCCTACGTAAAACTGGATGATACCCTCCCTGAGACAATCAAAATAAAACCCACAACCAGGGCAAATCTGGCATGTTTCACAGGTGACAAAGTGAGTAAACATAACATCTGTCCACAGGGAACAGGTGAAACATGGCGTCGACTCAGGCGTTTTAATGGAGGAAACAGCAGCCTTTTATTTTATCGGTTATTTTAGCGGCAGATATCGGCGTGCTGGCTGATATCCGATGTTTAATTTTAAAACCAATATCGGCTGATACCGATAATGTGTCAATAATATCGTGCATCCCTAGTTTAAATCAGCTCAATAGTAATCAGAGAGGAAAGAGCATTCACATCATTACAAGGTGCAGGGATTCAAACCAGAAAACTCACACTGCAGCATGCGATGAGTGAATGCAGCAGTGAAACGGCTCTCATTCTGCCCTCTGCAGCATCACATCCGCCCTCACAGCACTAACGGTTAGAAAACCTACACATCACATATCCAACCGCATGAGTAGTCTGTTCACGCACCACACATTAGATCTCTCCACATTACTCATTCCAGTGTGCTCGTCTTTTCTGTGATATTCTGAGAAGAGGCAGACCTATACAGGCTCGCTACGCTCCTCTCTTACAGTGACTGCAATGATGGCGGTGTGGTGGCAGGTAATGATTTCAAACAAACAATAATGTGATTACTTTTTTCTCCCATTGAGCATTCATCCCAGGCGAGTCCGTTCTTTGTACTTTCTCTGTTTGCAGTTGTTCTGTCAGATAATTGGTAAAATTAGTCATGACAAACACTCATGAGTACAATAACAAATGCTTCACCAACAGTCGACAAACAAAAACATGCCAGTCAAATACTGACTGAAAGCGTATAAATGAAACTCAATTCCAATTCAGAGGATACAAAAACATGAATGCATGAATAAATGAAAGTTAAATAACCTCTACTTGAGACCCTATTCTTTGTTTTTTAAATTGTCATGATTTAAGGCTTTATTAAACAGCAGCAAAGAATTTCTTCAACACAAATGCTCCCTGGTTGCTTTTTAAGCATAACAGAGCATCTCTAAAGTTACTTCTCAGGGGCCGTGGAGATGGAGGGAGGGAGTAGTTTAAATCATTGACTGTTTAAACGTAGGCACACTAAAGCTGGCTGGAGCCTGCTCGCTGGCTGGTTGGCAGATTTCTTCCAAATCCGAAGCAATGACAACAGAAAGCTTTTGCAGAAAGACGGAAGGACAGAGAGAGAATAAAAATGAGATGGAGAGAGAGAACACTGATCTTTAGGATGATTATGCCAACCAACTAAACATGGGGAATGTGCCAGTAATTAAGGAAACTAATTCATTTCATCACAGCAAATGTAATATTGGTAATCTGCACTGTAATGACTTGATTTAAAACCCTATATCCCAAGTCATCTTATTATTGTAAGCTAAAACTTGTGCAATATCTTCTCCAAATTCTCAAAAAAAAGACTTATCATAGGAAAAAAGCAGCTTTTACCTCACCAACATTTCAGTTTGATCAGAAGAAGCCTGCAAAGAAATGGCCGGGGCTTTAATCATGTTCCCGGGGTCATTAAATATTTAGAATTGGCAGATGAAACGGCTTTTAACCTCAACCTGGAGTCCGCCGACAAGGCTTGTGGCTTGAACAGCAAGAGCAAATGCCTGTTCACAAGGTCATGAGAAAAAAACACACACTTCACCACCTCTGATTTCCCCCAACAAACTGCACACAGGCTGGATGCCACGCATGGACGACTGCACATGTGTCGACGACTAATAGGCACCGAGGCACCCAGTGAATAAATCATCAAACAAGTTTACACAGGACCAATGAGGTTCTGCTGACATGAAATGCAGTTTAGCCAGAATTGTTGAATAATGTATTCTGCCACATAAAGATGACATTGTGTTCACAAGTCATGCTTTTTTTTTTCCTCTGGAGGAAACACTACATTCAGCTCATGCAATGTTGTATTTCTGGCTTTTAATAACACTACAACGTGAACTTTGACCTTACCTTGTTTTCCTACCACAGTAAACATCCGACATGTTTTAGGGTGTTTAATAACAACTGTTGCATTTTCGCTCCTCTGTTTCCTGGAAATTCTTCAGCTTTGGCTTTATTTATGTTGCACTTCATGCACAACATTGTTGATTCAAATTTCACTACAGCACACAGAGAGCAAACAAAACGAAAAACAAACACAACTGATGAGAAAGGAGACTCGAGAACAAATGGTCATACAGAGGACATGGTGACGACACAGAGAGATCAAGCAGACAGTTAAAAGCTAAATTTAAAAAGAAATACATGCACATGTAAAATTGGTCTGCCAATTTTCAGAGGCTCAAAAGTAATTGGACAAACTCCCGCAGCATTGCGCATCCATTCGGAGTGGACATAACTGTCTGACAATGCGTGACTGAATGCTGTGCCGCAGTGAATGAATCGCTTCTCATCGATTTCATGAGTTTTCCCCTGATAATTTCACATCTCAGGTTGGAATTCCCAAAAAGAGGCTCATTGCAAAGACAGTCTTAGACAAATGTTGCTTCATTTATTGAATATTACTATGATACAAGGTAAAGTATGCACATCCCAACATGATGTCAGCTGCATCGACAACAAGGCAAAATCAACTCAAGAGAAAAAGGCACCGACAGACTGAATTGATGGCCCTCCAAAAAATCCTCTTTTTAGAAGCTTTTATTTAGTGCATGGATGCCTGTTTCTGTTGCAATAATAAATTAGAAAAATCCCCCCAAAAGATACATTAAAATTCAGTAATCAGTAACAGCCCAAACCCTCCAGAGCTTTGCAGTCACCTTATTGTGATAAACCAATAGCAGAGTGTAGGAAAGGAATATTAACTCCTAAGCACACAAATCCTTAAATTTATTCTAAAAATATTCACAGCTTTCTTACATAATCAACTCCAAAAAGCATAAATTATTTTAAGGATGGAATATCTGTGCCAAAGGAGACAGACCTTTTCTCACATGTCTACCAGAAATGAGAAACGGAGTCGTTTTTGTTCAAGCTCAGACGGCGGCAAAATAGCGGGTCATTGGAGAATACAACCTGGGACGATTATTTTCCCCCTCACCTCGCATGGGGTTAGCGTGAGGACGCATCCGGCAGGAGAGCATTGTGCGTGAACGGGCAGGGAAGTCAATGTGAGTTCATTTGCATAGCTTTAACTCCTGTTAGCTTTGAGGCAAACGATGCAGGCAAAGTTTAAATCAGACAAAATACTTTGGAGATGTACAGGAGGCCGTTTTGATGGGGAACGTTGCTGAATATTCACAGACGACACACATTTCCGTCACTTACTTTACATAATCCATTAACTTTGTTGCCAGCGATCATGCAGCAAACTCTTACCACCAAAGGCAGCTGCTGTGCACTGACGCAGGGACAGACATCTTAACATGGACCTGCTAGTATCACTGCCAAATCTAACACCCGGGAAACACATCCTGCGTCTACCTGTGCAGCGTGTGCGTCGCTGCTCTGCTGCGTCTCGCTAATAGTTGTTGTTCACACATGCAGACTCTGCTTCTGCTGCGTCTGCTGCAGCGCTGCTTCTGCCAGTCCTGTCTTACTACAGAGATTTCCCTTGAACTTTCCCATTAATAATAAAATGTTTCATGTAATTTTATAATAAATTTAATACATGGAAACTATAGTGAATGTTGCTGTTACTGCATGATGTCAATGTGACTGTCAATAGATTATTTTCGCAATTGGCTCGTGGAAAAAATCGATGAAACTCTGATTCTCTAGGTTCTACGTCCCTGCAGACATGCATGAGAGGTGCATTTAATTGGCATCAGACGTGCTGTGTGGCTCTAATCTGTTACAGTTAGGGTAGGCAGTTTATTTCTGGTATCATCTGAGAGAACGCTAGACCTCTGCACCTCTCCGTGGCTCTGTATGCTCTGTAAACATATCGTCATGGGGTATTTTTGGCCAATCACGGTAATTTCGGATATCACCTCTTTCTATTGGCTGCTCTTTGCTGCGCTTCTTAGTGACAGGTGATGTCAGTACAAGCTGATTGGCTGTTGAAACAAATGACATGCCTTGCGCTCTAAAACCAGCTCCTGCCAACAAAAGCGTCTGTAGGCAACATTGTCGGCTGGCTTGAGTCGAGCTGAGACGCACCAGTTTACTCCGCTGCAACTTTCCCTGCAACCGTTTCGTCTCATCATGAATCTTTGGTGTAAACTGGACTTAAAAGAGAAAGCAACAACAAACAAAAGGAAACCCAAACCAAGGAAGTCAAGGAGTCTCATACAGCTAGCTTGATTTCCAAATGTTGCCTACCTCAGCTTTAACTAGGGCACTGAGCAAAAAAAGAAGAGGTAACGTAACGCAAGGCAACGCAGACACACTACTCACACACGGTGTGTGTGGTCTGGCATAAAAGACTTAATGCAACATTTACCTGTATAATATGTTTCAGACATTTTATTGCTTTCAATGTATATTAGAATGGTGGAAAATCAGCCAAAAATTAAGATAAAAAGAAAGGTACATGTGCGTGGAATTTGCCCAGTTATATCTTTTCAAACTGAAGGATACAGTTATAGAGAGTAACGTTGTTGTCTTTTATTTGCATATTTACAGTAACTCATTTCTGCTGTATTATTTACAATTTTTGTTTTTTTATTTTGTTATACAAATATAATATGAGTAAGTGGATATGTTGTTAAAAATACATTCACTCAGACGATGATGCTGTTGAGCCGATCAATGTGCCTTTACAAGTTCAGACCTTCTGGGTGATAAAAGGCGGTTCAGTAGCTCCCCTTGTAAAAGTTTGCTCAACACAAACCACATCAGAATCAATCCCTTTACATCTGCGGTCCCCTTCTCTGTCCTGTGGAGGTCACAAACACGTTTCATTATTTCCCTCTCATCCCTTAATCCTCTCCTACCTAATGTAAGCACTGGGCCGAGGAGTGTGTGCGCACGCAAACACAAAAATAGTTGACAAGAGTTTTTGGGTCATAAACACTGATGTGTGTTTGTGTGACTCCTTGCGGAGGGGGAGAGTGAGGGACTGGGGACACGACATGCAGAATGGAGGACAGCCAGGGGCAGATGTGTGAAAGGGAGAGAGGGGGAGAGAGAGAGAGAGAACACACATGCAAGACTTTTGGCAACATTGTCATCTTAATTCCTCGTCGGGGACTGAGCCTCGGTTTACAGCGGGATTACAGCTCAAGACCAATTATTACCTGAGAGACTGAAGGAGAAGCGCAATGTCAATCCTCGGATGAGCAACTCAAACGTGATGTGACAAGCGTGCAGTAACTTGAGCCATGAACAGGTCAGCATATGGTCAAAATGATGACGAGCCAGCAGTGTGTCAGGAGGTGTTAGCTGTGATTTGCTGCTTTAATGCGTAATAGTCTGCTCCATCATACCTGTCAGCACGCAGACACCTGCCAGTCATAATCAAGCCACAATCCTCCCACGTGATTGTGTTTATTCCTGTGTGTGTTTGTGTGCAGCTGACAGAGTTTAAGCATAACAGCTGACCTTTGTGTCCCTGCTGACAGTATTATTCCCTGTGTTGTGTTTGGCTCTGACACCTCATGAAACGTAAATTGGATTGTAAGAAATTTCATAGAGCCTCAGTTGGTGGAGAATACAAGTAGATGTCAGCAGGAGGGAGCCTCTTTTAAATTCCAGTGTTCTGGCTGCCTCAACTCAAGGGTAATGTATGCAGACTCATGGCCAGCCTGGACACATGCAGCGAGAGGGGTCATCTCTACAGCAGCATATCCATCTGCACATTAGGCTGTTCTTTGTCAGACTGAGACAGTATTATTCACTAAGTGTATTCAGCCTTTGTTCCGCGCGTCTCCTCCTAGAAATCAGCTAATCACCATTAATCAAGTAATCAAGACTTTGCATGTATTAATTAGGCAATTACATATCATAAAAATCCAAAGAAATTCACACAAAAACAGAACTCCCAGTGCAATCTTCCCCCGGCTCTGCTTTCATTTGCGAATAAGCATAAGGCTCCCCATCAAAACAAAAATAAATGAATCCACCAGTGCCAAGACTAATCTGCGTGGATCAACACACTCTTTCTGAAGCTGTGTCACTGACAATAAACGGCCGGGGGGATTTTATCGGGCTTTCTAGTTTATATCTATTAGCCTTGAAATGAAATGACACCTTATGGAAAAACACCCACACAACCCACAGAAAAGCCAAGTCGTTAGATTACATCACAGTGTATTAACCCTTGATTCACCCGAGCACTTGTGTCCTAAATGATATAGACTTAAAAGGACCATACCAGTCTATTTTTCGCTTGTCACCATTAGCAGAGATCACCCGTCTTCTACAAATGTTGTTGTTCAAATGCGACCATGTGCTTATTTTAGTAGATCTCAGACTGCATTTTTAAAGCTCATTCTCTGCCATTCATGTTGAAACAGGGTATAGCAGCCTTTCTCAAACTTTTTTGTGCCAAGGCTCAGTAATATATGGCACTCAACCTGGGGCACATTTACTCAATTTTTGGGGGAAAGAATTGCTTTGCAGCACCTTGCTCTGGTTGGCCATTTCATCTTTCTTTCTTTTCAGAAAAATCCTCAGATTTATCCATGAGATGTGCGTACTTTGTCTTCAAGTGTCTGCACATTTTTGATGGTTTCATTGCTTCGTTGCTGAGAACCGTCTGGCAGATTACACAGACAGGCTTTGGAGGGCAACTATCACTGGATACGAAACCAAACTGAATGTACGCTGGGTCATATTTGCGATTGAATGAACAATATTTTCTAGCCTCAGGTTCTTTGTCTGTTCTGCTGCGGATGTATTGAAGCGTCTAAACACTTTTGTTTAGAGTGGGCCATGGCAAGCTGGTAGAGCTGAATGACATTTTTGCTTGTAAAGAGTGTGGTACGAGCTTGTCATTTCTCAGCTAAAGTGATTCAGCGCCGTTAAGAGAGCCGTTGATTGAGGGACAGTTTCATGACAAAAGGATTTGTTTAGCCAACAACTGCAAAATACAAAGTCTTCTGGGTATTGTAGTATTTGGCACAGCTAAAAGCCAACCTGCTAAAGAACATACATTTCACTGAATATACAGTACAGTTGTTTCATTAACTTGGTGGGCATGCTGCAGACCGGCAGGCATTGCCCAATGCTGGTCCGCGGCCCATAGTTTAAGAAACGCTGGACTATGGGACATGTGAAAGTTGTTAGGTATAGGTAATTCACCCTTCTGAAGAGAACGTCTGTGTTT
>JAPZDX010000006.1:17575397-17591428 GCA_029783625.1 Naso annulatus | reverse complement strand
GACAAACGCAATTTACAGTATAACCCAGGCCAGTTACCAGATATCTGTGCATGTGGATAAAAAGCAACAAAGACACATTTCAGCAGGATGTCTGAACAGAGCTGTATAAGATTTCCTCGAACCACGTGAGACTGCATTTGCAAGCTGCCAGCAAAATAACAGGCGTGTTGCATATCAGGCCAAGGCACTTCTGACTAACTCTTCCCCGCAGTCCTACAGCGGAATCCCAACCCCTCCGGCAACAAAGACAATTCGGGTCATTAGCAATCACACAACATGCTGAGAATGGTTGAGATTAATGCCAAAGAAAAGGTTTGTCTTTGTTTTAAAAAAAAAAAAAAAACAAGAGACGCTGTCTCATGCGTTTATGGCACAATATTGTTTCACAGCACGGAGCTGTTTACAGTAGTTTAATCATTAAACCCTCACACATACAGTAATTGCCTGAAGCCTGAACCGCAGCAGTGGTTCAGCTGTCAACAAACACACACAGCATGGCCTTCATGCTGTCGGGCTGTATTCATAACGCTTTAACAGGAAGTCATCCAGGATGTGACTAATTAATATCAGCAAGTTTACTGCTTCACATAGGGCTTGGTGTGACACTGATGTTCAGTATCTGTATATATGAATATATAGCAGAAGTGCACAAAATCAATCTATTGCATTGAACATGCATCTTAGCTATGTTGCTTTGCTACTTTGGTCCAGCTGTCATTATTTTTTTTATTTTTATTTTTTTTAAATTTGGCTGGAAATTTGTCGAAGATGTTAAAGCCTTGTGACTGTCATTCAGTCTCTCCTGTCTCACGACTGTCGGCTAAAGCGATCCACATTAAATGTTTTCAGCAGTACATCTCGACAACAAAGCTGCTGTTAAATTGAGTTCACACGTTCGCGCCCTCTGGTCAAATTTGTTATGTTCGGCGACAGCTTAACCTGCCATATAACAGGCTGTAAAGAGTGGCTATAAATGCGTTAACTACAGTTTGCAGGGAATCATTTATTTGAGGCGGAAGGGAGATGTTCCACTTGTGTTTTATTTGCTTTAAAGCAAATAAAGTGAATTGGCTAAGAAAAGCACAACTGACTGAATGAGGAGGTAAAAGAGGTCATAAGTCAGCTGTTAGAGGCTTTATAAATACAGCCCATAACCTTCCTAACAGATGAAAATGTACCACATCGTATTGATCACATTATTCAAAGGCTTTCAATTAGGACAACTGCTTAAGTTTTAGAGATGTCACAATTGCTGAAACAGATTTTCTGTAAAATATTTTATTTTATTATTTTTACCTCCTTTAGAAATATCAGCAATTGATTAATGATGTCTTGTGCGTTCTGTGAGTCAATAATCTCATCCCGGACCAAAGAACCACCTACACTCCCTCAACAAATAAATAACAGCTAAAGTAAGATTTGTTTGTAGTGTTGACATTGGTGGAGGACATTTTGCGACTGTCAAACACATCTTGGCACATTTTGGACTGATATCAACGTCGTAGGTTTACAGCTTGTGGAGTTCCTGTTGTTAATCTGTAATCTCAGCACTTTGCTTTAGATACTACAAAAATCCAAAACTTTTAAAATAAAGAGACATAATGTGTTAATAAAAATTATAATAAAATAAAGACATTTTCTCTTTGTACTATTCAAATAAATACTCTATAGTGTAAGTATCTCACAATCACATTTCCCCCCCCCTGCCCTGAAGAGTTTTCTTTCCTAAATAGTGTTATTCTCCATTGTCTATAAACCAGCAATCAATAAAATCTGTTAATGTGTCACAGAGCCGCCGCCATGACACTTTGATATGATTTAAATAAGAGGATTTACAGAGATGCCTTGTCGTTACCTCTCAGTATGCTTCAACATCACAGTACAACTCTCCTGAAAGGCAGAATCAGCCATGTGATGCTCAGCTCGTTCAACAATGAGACGACATCAGGACTGTCGATGTTTAACACACCGCTTTCTTTGATTGCTACGTCACCCTGAATGTCCTACTTTTCCAAAATGGATTGAGGAATGAAAACAGGAGGAGGAGGAAGGGAGTTTAGAATGTTTTAGGACTTCAAGCAACTTTTTGGCACCACATTGCTGAATCTACCTCCCAATGAATTCCTTTTCCTTTTAAAAATCCCATGGCTTATTTATGCTACAGAGTAAGAGACACATGAAAGCAACACGAAAGACTAACAATCGAAGAGTGTGTTGATGTTTCTCGTGGTGTTCTTGACCAGAAAAAGAGCTAGCTAGCTAACTAGCCCAAGCCCCCTGGTTTGAATAAAGCTAGCTAACCAGCTGTTTTCTATTCACTGTAAGGAAAGTCTCTACCTAAAACTCAAAGTGTCCTTTTTTAGCAGCGAGCCCCCACTCAGGTTGTGATTTACAGTTCCTGCCTACAAATGGGAACACAGAAAAGCACTGCACGTACGACACAATACGAACAAGGTTACTATGATTCCTCAGGCGAACAGGTGGGTCATCATTTGGTAAAACCTGACAGTGGGATTCTCTACCTTTCGCTCAAAGCGTCCCCCCTGCACGGAGCTTCAGGTTTGGATTTTGTACATGAGCTTTCAGTGCACATATGAACACTTGAGAAGAGTAGAGAGTCACAGACGGCAGAGTGAAAAAGTGTCCTGGGTGGATGTGAATGAAGCTTGTGTCACAGGGATGAATGATGTGTCGATGACGTGAATTATGAAGTGATACAGGTAAGGAAAGGATCAACAATGAGACAACAATGACATCATTAATGGTAACGTTTTGGTCTCGTTCCTCTTCGTTTCTCTGCTCATCTCCGGTCCAGTTCCACGCCCTTCTCGTCTCCGGCCACCCTCACCTCATTCCGTCCATCGGGTTCGGCTCCGGTGTCGGCTGGGACCCGGCAACAGACCCCGCTTTGCTTCCCGCTGGGCCGGGGCATCAGAAGAGGCCACCGGGCTTCCAGGTGGCGCTGTGGACCAGACAGGTGCAGCACTGTATGGCCTGCCACCAGCTTTGGCAGTTCAAGGGCTCCACGTTGGCCTTGGCCATCATCACTTTGGAGCTGGAGGCGCTGACACCCGACTGGTTCTCCGTCTTCACAGATCTGCTGAAAAAAGCACAAGTAAGGGAAATGCACAGGCTTTTTCATCAGGAATCAGGCACATTAGGATGTTGGTCCATAAAGAACAGGAAATTGCAAAACAGAAAATGCCAAAGATAAGTTAGAGATCAGGTAAACAGTGATTGGACAGAATGCCAACTCGCAGCATTGATGTCTTTGCTCTCTCAGGTCGACAGTGGCGAGTTCATCCACTGCAAAGAGATGGTGGACGAGTACCTACACAGCCTGGAGTTCTCCCTGCCGGCCAACGCTGTCTACATCTTTGACAGCGCCCAGATCCAGGACGAGGAGCAACAAGCCCGGAGCCCCACGCAACACCTGAGACAGGCCAGGAGGCGGAGGGGAGGCAGAGAGGAGGGGGACTGTGACGAGTACTACGACGGTTTCAAGTGTTTGTATAACGAGGAGACGACTCCAGTGGTGGATGGGAAAGATGATGTGGGTTTGCAGAAAAACGTCTCGCCCTGTCCGCCACTGCACCCCGCTGTCAACTAGGGGGGCATTTACTCACACCGTCCACGTCTAACAAGCACATAGAGCTCCCATTTCACAGTTAGAATGTTATGATTAGTGTAATTGGGCACCATGTAACCGACTTAAACCTAGATGTTACTCACCTGCCAAAACATTTAAGGACTAATTTTAAAAATTTCGGAAAAGGCAGGAAGTTGGTCTCCATGGCCTGTCTGAGGTCAGATTTTAAATGTGGTTGTGGTCTCTTCTGCGTACCTGTCCACACTCAAATGTAAATCTGGAGGTGTGTATGGATCCGTGTTAAAGGAGCAGTTCACTTACGAACAGAACTTTAGTCAGTACAGTGTCTCTCGTACTTGTGCACCTTCTTGAGACGGGGTGTGCAGTAATGCCTTAGCTTAGCACCTACACAGTGAAGATGTTGACCTAAAAGAGGTTTTAAATGACATGTTTTCAAATGAATTTGGGATCTCGGAGTTTCCAGACACTAAGTGTGCCAAACAAGCTGAATGGAGCCATTTTATGTTTTCTTCTGTTATTTTAAAACAAGTCGCAGCTTCTTCAGTTGTCTAGAATGCTGTTTGACTATGAAACCACCAGAAAAGCTTTGTGGATGAAAAATGTCACCCAACTTTTCATTAGTATGGAAGTGAGTGGACAGTGACTGAATTTCAGTTTTTGAGTGAACTGTTCCTTTAACCCCTCGTTCCTGGTTCTGTGTGTCAACAGCCGGACAGCTGAGGAGAAAAAAACAAGTGGAATCGTGAAGCCTGGCTGACGTGAGATTTGAATGTTGGTGCAGAGATATTGGTCCATTTAAGTTCTCTACTTAATATTATTGTCATATTTTAATTTCAACTTTTTAAGCTACCTGTCCTTTGCATCCTGTAAATGGTTTTGTTTAACAACTTAGAGGTAACGGATGAGAAACAGGCGATTGTGTGTGTTTTTATGAGCGTGGTTGAGGCCAAAAATGGCTTTTCTTTTATGTTTGAGAGTTGATCCTGAGTTTGTTTGTGAGGTATCTTGGTGCTCAGGTTCCCCAGGTAACCCAACATAGCACTTTGAGATTAAGACAAGCTTTTTTTTTTTAAATGCAAATAATTATATTTTTTCACAACCTTTTTTATTATTTTAATCTTACTTACTTGTACTTAACATGTTTGTGCTGTGCTAAGTGTGTTAGTGTGTTTATTTACCATTATTTACAGTGGCTACATTTTACAAAAAAAAGCTTTAATTTCTCAACTAAATGCTGCAAAAAATTTTATTTCATAAACGCTTGTTATGCAACTGTTGTTACATATCAAACGAGCACCTTTTGGGCGATTAGGTCAGACAATGGAGAGAAATGAGGAGACAAAAAAAGGTGGTTTTGACATCATGAGATTAACCGATAAGTGATCCAGCAGTAGCATTCTTATTTAAATTTTCCTTATTTTTTATGACGTACTGTAAGACGGCACCAATAGTCGTTCCCCAAATATTGACATTTTGTTGAAGTATTAAGTTAAAATTATTGTTTCATTTTGAAAGTACATCAGAGTTCTGTCACAGCTGTTAGTTTCATCATAATATATTAACTGAAATGGTGCCAAAATCTAATGTTTAAATTTAAACGATTTTTGGACGTTGGCTGATAAATGAACACACAGCGTCCAAACAGTTGGAGCTTTCTGACTTTGATCGTCAGTCTTTGACTTTAAGCTGCTGATTATTATTTTTTTTGTTTGTTTGTTTTTTGTTCTATGATCAGAGGGAAGCCAGCGTTGTTATAAATAATGTGAACTAGTTACTGTCTGCTCTCTCAACTGTAAACTCTGCTTTGATTCATCCAGTCGAGCTGGATGCTCCACCAGTGACCAATCAAAGGTTGTATTTTTTCCATATTCTTCCATTTACTGAGGCAGCTATATCCTATCGTCTGATCAACCACAGAAATAAAGCTATGACTGAAAAAGTCACAAGTGCCTGTTTCTGGTTTTTGTGAGTTTCAAATGGAGAAAATATGAGATGGTGAATTTAACAACACATGCTTATGTCGTCCCCTTGAAAAAAAAAAAACTACTAAGTCCATATTTGGCTTTGCAAATCCAGAGATAACATTATTTGGATAAATGCCATGGATGCTACTTTGTTTTCAATTGTGTAGCTTTTAAGGTCATTGTAGTGGATAAAAATTACACAATCAGAATTAAGCAGAGGTAGAAAGTGTGCAAAAAAAAATTACTTTATAAGTACTGTTACCTTGATGAACTCTTGAGTAGAAGTAAAATTATTGGTGTAAAAATGTACTCAAGTAAAAATCAGCTCATTTCAAATGTTCTCAGAGTAAAAGTTGTTTTTGGGAGGTTGGGGAGCGGGGGGGGGGGTATATCATCTCTGCACAGCAGCGTCCCTTTGCTGTCTGAGTGTGTGTGATACTGTGACTGTGACAGTTTGTGAACCAGAGCCAATAAGATGGACAGTTACTGGCATGCAGAGGCAGCACCAGTCCACAGAACACTTAGAGTAACTTACTGTTACAGCTTTTTTTTACTTTCTAATTGAAGCTATTTAAAATGTAGAGAAGTACAATTACTTCCAACAATATGCACTTAAGTAAAAGTAAAATTACTGATTTTAACACAATTCTAAAAAAAGTACAAGTACACAAAAAACTACTCAATTACATTAACTTGAGTGAATGTAATTAGCACTGGTGGACTCGGGGCGTTTGAGGGACAGGGGCAAAATTAGTAAAAAGGGCACCTGTTGTATGTGGTGGGGCACCCAAGAGGGCACTTTGCAGCATTTTTTCAAAAATTAGGGAGATCACATCCCCTTCCCCCCTGAGTCCACCAGTGCTACTTTGTTACTTTCCACCCTGGAATTTAGACACTCTGAAAACATTATTTTAATACCACTGTTACTACAAATCGTTGTCCTTTGTCAACATCGGCCACATACGTTACATAAACCCCACGTAATTTTCCCAAAATAGATTTATGAGATCTTGTGTTTGTGTAATTTTTGGTCATATTCAATAAATGTTACAGAAAATACCTGGAAATGTGTGACATTAGCGAACGTCTGTAATGAAAGTCAGTGGGGTTTAAAAATGCAGCCTGAGATCTACTTAACACACATGGTGGAATTTTAACATTTGTAGATATTTAGAAATCAAAAATAGAATGGTATGTCCCTCTGAGTAAGTCTTAGATCTTAATTTCAGTGAAATAAAAGGTTTGATTTCAATTTTTGACTTGCCATAAATATTTCTACTTTAATCATTCCAAACATTCATTTTCCTCCTTCTGCTAGTGGGAATAGGATTTGAAATTACCAAACTACTTTATTTATATCTATCTAGTCAGCAGTTTGATGGGTTGATGTATTCATGTGTGTTTACCAACTTATTTAAACAACATCTCAGCCTTCATCCTATAATTTCATGTATCCTATAAGCCCGTAAGACCCCACAGTCTCACTGTGCACCTCCATGTTGTCCTATATGTAGAGGAGACTGTCAGGGAGCCTTTATCAGCTTTGTGAACAGAGCATACTGTCTGAAGGATAGAGAGAACAGGGAGCTCGGAACAGATTGCACTGCTGGATGAGATCCAGTGAGCCCTGCAGGTGGTGGACAGAATAATAATAGTGCTGGCAGGGTCTGACAGTAAACAGAAAACCATTACTGTGGGAAGATCTCAATACTGTTCCTTCTGTTTTCAGTGACTCACACGCAAACATGTACACACAATGTGTAGTTCAATCAACAAAATACAGGAAATGACTATAAAGAAACTTTCAGGGGTTGAAGAAGTCACCTTGGGCTCTAGAAACTGAGTTCTGGCTGATTCACTGACAAAGCAGTGAATGGATTAAAGGTCCAGTGTGCAAGATTTAGAAAAAAACTTCTGCAGACCATGGTAGAAATATAATATAAAATTCATGAGTATATTTTAATTAGTGCATAACCAGCTGAAATGTTTTTTTGTTTTTTTTTTGCCCACAAATGTTGCTTTTATATCTACAGAGGAAGCGGGTTATCTTCCGTGTTTCTACAGTAGCCCAGAATGGACAAAACAAACAACAAGAAAAACAAAATGGCTCTAGAGAAGGCCTTTCCTCTTTTTCATCAGTATCATGGCCACCGTAGGTTTTGCTCTAGCCTTAGAAGGGCAGGGTGGGTGGATATTCAGTTAGTTGCAGTCCACAAGTTCACCACTAGATGCCACTAAATCCTTCACACTGGACCTGGACCCAAAAAAATAACTGGCACATTATTTGATAAGTAAAACATTAGGTGAAGGCCTGAAAGATACTTTTTTTAAATTCACGTTGACCCAAATAAGTACTTAAGGCAAAAGTGATTGCAATAAAGGCACTTTACCTTTTAGATTCATTATCTTATATAAGGGACTTGGCATGTCCATAGCACGTCTACTTAACATGCCACATATAAATGTAAAAATTACACAGTTATACAAAGATGGCTATCAGTATTTAAACAAACAAGTATTGCAAAATTAGCTACCCACTGGACGGAAAATCTGTCAACCTGCGTTGTCAAATAAACGCTTCTCACTACATGATCTGTTTTTTCATTCTAGCCTCAGGAGAAGCTGTAAGGAGCATGAAGGGAGGAACCTGTTATTGAGTTCTGAAATGCAGCTTTGTGGTTTCTGAACACACACACACACGCACACACAGCTGAGGTCAGCAGCACAGTGGCGGCAGCAGGCAGGATTGTGTGCAGACTGAGTAAACATCTCCAGCTCTTCAGTTGGGGATCACTAAACAGGAAACACTGCATCTCAAGCTGACAGCTGTTTGGGTTACAGTGGAGGCTGTGAACCTCTGCGCATGTGTGTGTGTGTGCGTGTGTGTGTGTGAGGGAATAAGCATCTTCACCTGCCTGTTTTTTCACTTTCATCTCCCTCCCGGATGAATATCGTCAAACAAATCAGGGCAGAGAGAGACATCAAAGTCGAAGGGGGTTTGCATTTATTTCCAACGACAGACAGTAAATACAGCTGTTCTCTTCATCTCTGAGTGGAAACTCTTTTACAGCAAGCAGAGGCTTGGATGTTTACCTGAATCCTGTGTATGTAAGTGTGTGTTTGTACATATGCTGTATACTGGCTTCATGTTGTGTCCACTTTCACAACTCTTACATCAAGACCATTTACTCAAAGTTTACAGTAAAGTTACATCACTTATGGACAAAGTACACAGTCATATGTGCATCTTACAATAGTATCATACTCAAAAAAAAAAAAAAAACTAGTACATTTTTGCATATTAAGCTGCATAAGCTTTAGAAAATATTCACATACATTTAACTGAGATAATATGAAACAGCACCAAAATATTGCATATTTTTTATTAAGACTTTAGACTAAATTTTAAGTTGTCAGTACCTACGTATATGCAGAGATATATACAGTATACAGGTACTCAGTTTTATTGCTTGTTTATACGTATTGTTTAGGCTCATTTGATACAGGAAATGTATTAAATCTACATTTTAAGTATTACCAAAAAAGTCAAGGCTAATTCAGGGAACTATGGCATGGCAGGTAGAGCGGGTCGTCTGCTTTAAGGTCGGTGGTTCGATCCCCGCCTCCTCCAGCCTGCGTATTTTAGCGTCCATGGGCGGGACACTGAACCCCAAACTGTGTGTGTGAGTGTGAATGTGTGTCTTTACTGGATAAGCAGGTTCGCACTTTGTAAGGAAGCCCCTGCTTTTACTGTGTGAGTGTGTGTGTTCATTGTAAAGCACTTTGACTGGTCAACAGACTAGAAAGCACTAAAATAAATGCAGTATATTTATCATTTTATTCATGGCATTTGTAAAACCAAGCCCTATTTTACATATTACTGAGGTTTTTAAGTACAAAAAGATGCAGGAAGTTTTAGTTTTGGTCCAGCAGATCAGTCACAAATGGGCTGTAGGGGCTGCAGTCTAATCCTGGGGAGACAAATAACAGTCAACCCGCCACTGAAAGCCTCTGATTATTCTTCTAATTGTCTGAATTAGGGAAGTAATTTTGTTAAAGAGTAAAAACCCTTTTTGTTTGACCAGAACACCTTTGACAAAACATGTAAATTTTGTACCTATTAGTCTTTTTACACACTAAAATATGTAAAAAAATAGAACCCAGGTTTAAAAATACCAAAATTACCGTTTCGCATGCACACCACATCGGGCAAACATTTCAAACAGCTCTAGTATTTTAAAAACTTAAGGAAAGGCTTGATTTTACAGATCTCTTCAATCAGTAACTTAATCTTAAATGTAAAATCAATCACACCCTAATTTTTTCAAAATACATCTTGAACTGTTTAAAATCACCTACCCACTGTGTTACACTGCAGTACCCCAAAGTTTTATAGGGCTTGAGCCTCTCGTTAGTGAGTGAATAGTTGATGGCAAAAACACACACACACAAAAACAAAAAAATTTAAATCACAACATAGAAAAACAAAATGCATATATATATATAAAAAAAAAAAAACAACAGAATGAAAGATCCTGAATAAATGAGATGGCCACTGTTTGCGAGTGAGCATTTTGACTCATTACCTCTCACTATCTTTCACTCTTTAGTTCTCCACTTAGGCTTCATCATCATCATCCTCAGTGTCTTTGGTCCATGTGCACAATGTCATGATGGAATGTCACAAAAAATAAACAATCAACAAAATAAACAGGTGTTGTCGTTGCAATGGTGATGGAGGACAAATCCGTGGTCGTGTGTGGGAGGGTTTACAGCGCCCATAAATCAACTGAAAAACAATGACAAACAATAAACAAAATAAATTGATGAGTAAACAACTGCTTAATGGAAATAATGAATTATTGAGAAAAATCTTAACTACAGACGACTGATGAAATACTCAAGGAAAGAGTTGCTATCACAACTACAATTATTATGATCCGATTAATTTTTCACCAGGAGCTCTGCAGGTATTTCTAAATTTCAGCGTCAGCTTGTTTTCCTCAAGGCTGTGAAAATGTAAGACTTGACGGAGCAAATTAATCACATAAAAAGCAAAACTAAGGATCTGTGCAATCGCATTCGCCGAACCACAAAATGGAAGATGGGACTCTTGCAGCTGCGCTGACAGCAAAGCGTGTGAGCAGCCACAAGATGGCGCCACATGTCTTCCCATAAATGATCAGACTTAAAGCCTCAGATGGTATGAGTTGAACTTCATTAACTACAAGTCATGCACAGTTCACATTAGTGCAGATCTTTGTGCGTCAGATCATTTCAAACTTCCCAGAGAGCCTTTAGCTTCAGTTATTGTACGTTAGGCTGAAAGATTAACTTGCACTTAATACCTGCTTTCAGATAAATCAAATTGGTCGCTTACAGCAGTTTTTAGAGCATTTTCATCAGGGCTGATTTATCGAAAAAAGTTGTTGGATGGGGTTGGGAGTCAGGGCCTTGTGCAAGTCAAAGTTTTGGTGAACTAAACTTAAAGGAAACAAACTAAACAAAACCAGAAGAAGCTGAAGATTCCTTAAAGGTGCTTTCAATGAGTTTTACTCCTTACTACTGTAAACTGTATCACTGCACATTAAAAAAGGTCTTTTTCCGAAAAAGTAAAAGTGACAATTTTCTTGCAATGGGTTCATGCAAAATGAGACTCTTACATGTCTGTGCTGTTTCAGAGATTAGAAATGAATATAGAAACTTATGCACTGACAAATCGTCTGCAGGAAAGTGAAATTTAACAGATGACACATGAAAAGCCTGTATTGTAGTTATACCTGTGTGCTGACCATCAGCATCACTGTACTGACCATCAGCTTTGCCCTCTGTGAGCTGTATTCTGCATCACCTATTTTTAAGCCCAGCTTTCGATCGCCTCTGTGAGACTTCGGTGGCCCCTCCATGAATACTCTGAATAATTAGAGCGAGGCAAAAGGAAAGAGTGAAAGGACAGGAAACGTTAAGCTCGAGCGGGACAAAAGGGGGGAGGAAGTTTCCTTAGCACATGCCAGGACTTAGTAATAGCTGAAATGCTTGTGTGTTGGCGACAGGTCGACAACAGTGCAGCACATTCAGTTAAAGGATCATTGATGCAACACAGCAGAATGTGACGCTTGTGTTTAAAGGCCTGTAACACTGAGTTAGAGAGCAAAGTGAGAAGGGATGAGAGAGGCAAGAGAAACTAGAAGAGAAAAACAGAAATCATTTTAGGATTTAAGGCACATGAAAAAAAGACAACATGATTAGTTCAAGAAAAGCAGCAGGGTCAGAAAAAGCAGCTTCTCGCTGTGGAGAGAAGAATGAGGCGAGTGAGTGACAGAAAGGAGGGATGTGACTTACTTTTTCTTGTCCTTGTCTTTCTTGAGGGGCTGAGATAAGGAGAGCGACTCGGCCGCCACCTTCTTCCTGTTGAACGCGTTCATCTCCTCCTCCAGGTCTCTCCTCTTCTCCTCCACCTTCCTCTTCTCCTCCTGGTGCATCTTCTTCAGCTGCTCGAACTTGTCGTGCAGCTGAGAGGGAGAAGGCCAGGGCAGTGATGGACAGACAGGTAGGAGATAGAGAGGAGAGACAGAGATGTGAGGACAGACAGGTAAAGTGAGAAATACCCAGAAGTTAGAACAGGAACACGAGCATGCTTTCTGAATTCAATTCACAGCGCTGACCTATATTTCTATTGTTAGATATGAATTCTATTACAAATGAAATGTGGAAATGGTCACAAAAACGACAAACCTACAGCTACCTCAGCATTTGCTTCAGCTCTGTAGAGCCTTTCAAGTAGATTTAGGATCACTATGTGGTTTTCAGGCATGCGGCTGCAGTTTTAGCATGTTGTTTTAACTGTATGAACATCTGTATGACCATTCTAGGAGCTGCATTTCATGGTGCTTTTAAATTGTGTTGTATTATACTGACAGATGTTTCTATGATTTTCTTCCACCCTGTTTATATCAAGGAGGTTAAACATTTTGAAGGAAGCTCTGGCCATAATGGCATCAGTACACTGTTTTAAATAGTGTATATACAAACAGTAAGACAAAAAAAACAAACATGCAACATTAGCGTGTTAAAGTAATCCCAACAAATCTACGTAATTATTGGAAACACAAAAACAAAACATACAGTTTCAGATTATGGAATCATTTTCCTAGAGGCAGACAGGAGGAGCAAAGCTAGCTATGGAAGCTATTGCACATTCCAAATGAATTTTTACGAGAGCACTTTACATCATTTTTAAAAAGCCTGAAATCAGATCAGCCTTTCCAGCTGCAGGTCTGTCTCAAAGTGGTTCCAGGCTGAATGGGCAGAGAATGTAAGACCTGTTTGCTTATTTAAGAGTGAACCTTAGAGACGGACATAAGAGAAGATCCTCTGAGCTAACACTTTAGTCATTAGTTTTACTAGTTGGATTTGCTAACAGCTAGAAATGGGAATGAGAAATGGAATACTTTTAAAAAATTGTTGACATATGAATAAAGTTCTTTGGGTCCACTTCAAAATTTATATTATGTATGAAGACACTTTTCATTTATTATCAATCATGTACTTACATTTATTGACAAATGATGCAAAGTTGTAGTGCTGTGCATGATGTGTTTAGTCTTTTTTAGTTTTTTTTGTATACTGAAATGCAATTATGAAAGCATTATTACAATAAAATGTGTACATCTTAATACGTATTGATCAATATGCAAAAGACAGCTCAGGCCTGTTTACTGTCTAATGTCCTCAAATGTGCAACAGGCTGAAGTTACAAATTCTTACCTCCTGCTAAGGTTTACAGATTCAAAGTGTCTTGTGATTTGCAGTGTTTTGTGCACACTCAGACTCAAATATGCTGCATCTGTAACCATAAGTTCACTCGTGACTGACCTCTCTCTCCTTTTCTTTCAGTTCTGCTTCCGTCTCCTTTACTTTGTTGACAAACATCTGTCGCATTTCTTCCTCTTTACGCTGCAGGTCACCCAAGAACTCTTTCCTCTTGGCCTCGTATGTCTCCTGCAGACTGGAGAGAAGAAAGCGCAGGGCGGACGCAGTGAAAATAGGCAGGTACAAAACAACCAAGTTTCTCTCTGCTGTTGACACTTGAGTATCTCTGCAGCTTGGATGTGGTTTTGTACGAGCATGAGTGTGTGTTTCACTCTCCAGGCAATCTCTCTTGCTGTCTACCTGAATGGCTGGCTGTCTGGATCTGTGTCTTTGAAGCCCATCTCCTCCAGCTTGCAGCGTCGGTACAGTTCATAGTGGCGGGCGTGGGTTTGCTCCCTTAGATCCTCCATGTTGACCCTGATCAGCATCTCTCTGAGTTTTACAAAGTCGCAGTGACTCTCGTTTTCGACTGTGGAAAAAACACATACCAGATAGGTGATTTTAGTGATTTAAAATACATTAAAAATCCTGACAAAGTGCATTAATGTCTTGTTTTGAGTTCTTAGTATTTGCTTCTCCCTGTCATTTTGTGCCGAGCTGTCTTTTTCGCTGCTTCCAACCTATTTTAACACCCCATCTGTCACTCTGTTACTCTCCCTTCCTTCCATTTCTCTCTCCAAAGCCGGAAATCACACCACATCTCTACAGGAATGTGAAGTAGTCTGCATAAAATTCACTGGATGAATCACATCTGGCATCATTCAATTAAACAAAATGTATCACATTTCAATGTCAAGTGGGAGTTGATCTATTAGAGACATTCTGCACTTCTTATGTTCATTTTTTCAACTGGAGCGACTTTACCAATG
This sequence comes from Naso annulatus, assembly GCA_029783625.1. Lineage (NCBI taxonomy): Eukaryota > Metazoa > Chordata > Actinopteri > Acanthuriformes > Acanthuridae > Naso > Naso annulatus. The sequence goes on along the minus strand of JAPZDX010000006.1, from coordinate 17,577,113 downwards.
TCACTTTCGTTCATGACTGAGTGACTCTCACAGCTGAATGAATTTATGGAGGGGAAAGGGCAGGAAGTGTTTCCTGCCTGACGGACTGACAGCAGAGGGAAGAAGGAACCGCCCAGGGCGTCATTTCCACTCTGATGAAGCCTTTTTTTTTACTCACAGGTCACCTCAATCACTCCATCCCAAAAAATATGGGCTGTTCAGGAAATAAAAAGGTTGATTTTCTGTGTTGTTTGAGGCAAGAACAAAGGCTCATGTGAGAGGAGCAAGAGTGCAGAGGTGCTTGAATGTGGACTGCACCGAAATTTTTCTGCAGGCTCTCCTCAACTTTTTCATCAAGGAAAAAATCAAAATCAGTCCTCTCTTGAAGTAAAGGTTTCCCAGTCTTCAGATTTCATCTCCCTCTATTTACATATTTTATCATACTTCAGAGTCTATGTGGAAACTTTGAAAACTGCTAATTTTTTGAGACCATCTCCTCCAAAAAATGCAAAGTAAAATGCTTGAGCACAATTGAGAGCAGCTGTGGTCCAATTTATAACTTCATATATAAGCTGGCTAATACAGGAAAAACACGAGAATGACATGTTAAAATAAATGTGTGTTGTCAGAGGGAAAAATAACTTTCCCCTTTCGGTCAGTTAATGTAATCAATCTGTTAAGGCCTTCAGAAAGATGCGACAAAGAGCTTTTCTGTTGTCTCAGCTCTGCTGTGTGCAGAGCGGATGCACGTGGCCGCCCTCAGGCAGAGCATATGTCATGAACTCCGGGGTGGCGGCGGGTGAGAATGGGATGTATGCGTTTTTAAATACCACCGCAAGCTGTGAGCTCTATGGATGTAAAGACAGAAATAATTATATTGAAAAAGCCTAATTAGCATGGCATTTAGCCTCTCCTGGTAGAAAATGCTGGGAAAGCTGCCTTCATGCCTACCATCAAAAAATGCAGCCTCTTGTTGTGACATTTCATCCAAAGAAATAAGACTTTTTCTTCATTAGACTGGGACAAAAGCAAGTGAATAAGCACTAACTAACCCTCATCTATTTTTGGACCTAAAAGCAGTTGTGGTGATGCAGCCATCTGAATCACTTACTCTTATTTTTATGTAGATTTGTTGTTTGACCACACATCATTAGCGGGAATATATATGAGATAAAAACAGACATGAGCTGTTCTCTAGGGCTGCAGCCAGGCAACTGAAACTGCCTGTTCATTTGGCATCTAATAGTCTCTCTGCACTGGCACCCCACCGAGGGCTGAATGAGGGCCAATCCTCTGACTGACTGCAGCAGTGAGCCCTTAAGACATCCTAGCGCAGGGCTCTGCGGAAACACACACACAATTATACATCAGCATGAGAACGAACACCCACAAATATAAAGGGATAGAGGAGAACAGATGGATGGCTGCAAGTAAATCTCAGTATTCAAAAACTAATGAAAACAGACAAATGTGTGAAATAAAAAAATAGAGCCCAACTGATATTAGCCTATCACAGATACATCTGTTGTATATGTTTTAGGATATGCCCCAATATTTACTAACAAGTGTTTACTGTTCAGTGCACAGGTCGTGTTAACCAAATATTTCCTGTCATTGATGTTTTTTATTAACAATTACGGAAAATTTTTAAGGCCGTCTGTCATTTTGACAGATTGTAATTCACACCCCTGTCCAGTTGGTGGCAGGTTTGTCAAGTTAATTAACTATTGACTAGAA
>JAPZDX010000006.1:17522084-17534956 GCA_029783625.1 Naso annulatus | reverse complement strand
AAAGTCGCCCTTCAACTTTTGGCTTCAAGTGGCGTGTTTGCTGTTCTAAAGTAAACAGAACGAGAGTATGGCTGTGGGCATGGGAGCAGCCACAACACTTCTAACACTCATGGGCGTCTTTTCCCCAGAAGCACAAAATGAACTGAAATGAATCATGAGATCTGTGAGGTTATTTGACACAGCTTCCCCCCCATTTTGCTTTATTCGCATGTGTCAGTGTGTATATGTAAACAGCCTCAGGTGGAAAAGAGAGCATAAATGGGATCGTAAAACACAGAGCAAATAATGGTGTATTATAGCACATCAGTAGATTTTTTTTTATCACATCTTATGTAACCAATTGAGTTGAACTTTAACCTCAATTTATTCAGACAACATCTAATAATAATTCATGAAATTAGTGCTCTTTACAAAGTTTCTCTACACAGTTTGATGTTACGGCTCTTTGCTTTGAAACACATCAGTGATGTGAGATGTTAATTATTCAAGCACTCTGTCAGAAAACCAAAATAAAAACAAAGGCCAAGAGTGGATGTTGTGAAAGGGATAATGTTAGTCTCACTGTGTCTTGCAATAAAAAAGGGTTTCTGGTTTTAGGTGCCAAGTCTTGGATTTCAGAGCATCTTTGAAATGGCAACTGTTGTAGCATCAGACAATTAAGTAAATTGGCAATAAACTAAACAATTGTCACTGAACTTTAGACTTCTGTCTTAGATTTTTATTGTAAAGCACTCTCAGTGTTTACTGTATGGTCACACAAGAGGAACTATTTCCTAAATATAAGGACACAGACTGATCTAAAAGGAAAATTCATAAAAGGAACAGACATGGACTGGAATCAAACAACTCCATCCAACACTTTTTCTTTAATTGTACAAATGAAACGACTCATTGACCCAACCTGTTATTTTTGAATAAAGTGATTTTTCTATTCTTGTCTGTGCTCTTTTTGTCTCTGATTTCAATAATATGTATAATTCGATAAAAATAAAGTAAAAAAAGCAAAACAATTATTTACTTCTCACAGCATAAAGAAAGAAAGAAAGAAAAAGAAAGAAACATCTGGTTTCTCACCTTCTCCTCAGCATCTGTGTCTTGGTCCACGGTAGTCAGGGCGTTCTGTACCCTGGCAAGCCGAGCAGAGAGGCACAGCAGCAGGCTGACCACCCTCTCCAGGTCTCCTATGAACAGGTTATACCTCTCCAGCTCCACAGGCAGACAGTGCTCACGGACCAGCACCTCCAGGGCCTCCCCGTGGGCCACATTCTCCTGAATCTCTGTCTGCAGGGCACCACGCGTCTCTTCCACTGACTGCAGATGTGCCTCGATATAGGACACTAACAGCCGCTGGGAATTCAAGCAGAGCAGATTATGTGTGAGAGGTTTTAGGCAGTGATGCCAAAGAAAAGATACACATGGTTAAACAGGGCCACTGGAGAAAATGAGGAAAAAACGCTTTTCGAAACACACCACATAATTTCAGACTCGGGTGAACCAATCAGAGTATTTAATTCACATTTGCTGTCACAGGATAATAGATAAAGTCGTACTGTGCAATGAGAGTGAAAGCGGAAGGCAACCAGGAGGAGGGGAGGCTGTGCGCAAAGCCAGCATTAGGTAAGTGGGAGACACTGATAAGAGGTAGACAGTACATCATGTGATAAGACTGTCTCAGTCTGAAATCCACTTAAGGCCAAATAGCACAGAGATGGTTTTAATATGAAATCACTATGGACTTTCTACTTCAGAAAGAAAAATGGACTGAGGTCAAAGTTCATTGTGTGTCATTAAAAGTCTGTTTGATCTGCAGTCCTCTCTGGTTTCTTGTCGTTTTTTAAACATATGTGTAACACAGCTGTGACAGTTTTAGACAGATTATGTTGCTCTGTGTTTAAACCTAACCCTGAATAGTTCTACATTTTTGGATACGAAGTGGACTCGTTTTGTTTTTATTTGGTGTGTCTGTTTCTGCTTAGACTGTAAAAGATCACTTTTAATTCCATCAGTTACTACTTGGCAAAAAAAAAAAAATTACCTTCTTCTCAATGACGTCAGCTTTGCTCTGCAGGTCTGTACGTTGAGGCTTCAGGCTGTCAGACGCAGGAGCGGGACATGGAGATGGTTCAGCCCCTTCGACGGCTTTAGCACTACAAAAAGAAACGTGTTTAGGTCAAGCTGGATTTCATGCGTCTTGTTGATGCAGCTAATGAATCCTGCCATCTAAATACAGCATTCCTGATTCATTTGTGCCGAATATGGCGTCTTCACATGGATAACACACTAAGCAAGGTGCCACAGTTACTACATATTACACAACACTGAAATACAGGTGCCTATTTTCAGTGTGCTTACACTTGCAGAAATCTGAGTGCAGGTGCAGCAGTAAGCAGATAGGCAGGTGTGTCTGTGCATGTGATGCAACAAAAGGTAATCCAGCACTGGAGAAGCTCAAGTGGTCATTGAGAACAGCTATCAAGTTTTTTACAGAAACATTAAACTAGGAATCCTAATTAACTTGGCTTCTCCTGCACTCTAAACACCGTTATGACTCCATAAGATGTGAGGTGGATTATTTTCCATTCTACTAAGCTGTTTGTATATACAAGACTAAGGCTTATTTGGCTGCCCAAAAGGATGGGAAGTTGAGGAATTGGAAGATTTACAAAGTTAGTCTACCTAGCTTTCTTTTCATTGCTAATAAGTGTAATTTTACACTCATTTTTGTATTCATCATTTCATAATTAAAGGAGTTCATTTTTTGCACATTAGGCCTTATATTAAGGATATTTACGATTGCATACAATGGTCTACAACATTATCATGACAACCGGTGCAGTCCTGGAAGCTGGAGCTTGTTTATGACGTAACCACTAGCTGAAAAAAAAAAATACATGAGCATGTGCACTCATACAATCCGTCAAAAAATGCAATAAATGCTCATTTTAAAAAATGTTTAGTGGTGTCCCTTTTGTGTAACGAATTTAAAACACGAAGCTAAACATGAATATGAATGAATGAATCGAAAGAGCTGCTTTTGAGTTACAGATCTGTGTTTATCTTCGTGATTTAATGTTGGTACATGAGAGGACACCACTTAACATTCGGTGAGTTTCACGTCTTTTAAAACAAGCATTTACTGTATTTTTTGATGGATTGTCTGATTGCACATGCTCCTCTGTTGTTTTCTCTGTTGTTGTTTCAGCTAGCGGTTAAATTAGCAACGAGCTCCAGCTCTCAGGACTGCACCGGCTGTCATAATAATTCTGTAGACCATTGTATATGATCGTAAATATCCTTAATATAAGGCTTCATGTGCAAAAAAACGAACTTCTCTTTTAATTTTTTTAGGATGTCAACTCACATAGTAAAAAGCTCTCAAAAGGTCCTAAAAAAATTTCATTCTAGGTTATTAGCAACTAGTGGGAGTTTAAATATGACTAGTAGAGCTCAGTCAAACCTCTTAGTGTTAACATTCACCTTTCTGCAGCTCCTTTCTGCTCCTGCTTCTTCTTGTAGTGCTCCTCCATCAGCAGCGTGTCCTCTGACAGCAGCTGCTCCATCAGCATCAGCGCTGTCTTACGATTGGTCAGTGGGTACAGCACTCTGGCCAGTGATTGGTCGGCCTTGACCACTGCCTCTGCAAGCTCCTCCCACTGTGGTCTCTCTGCAGGCGACTCCAAGCTTTCTGTCTCTCCCTCTGGTGTTCCCCTCTCCTCTACCCCCTGCTGTTCTCCTGACTTCTCTTCTTCTGTTTCTGGATTTTTTTCCTCTTCCACCTGCTGACTGATGTCTGTGTCAGAGACAGAGATGCACGGAGACACAGAGGCTTTGCTTGTCTGTGCTGGAGGGGCCGAGCTGGTGGACTCGTCTTTAACATTGTCTGTCAGCGGGGAGGTCTGCACTTCCTCTTTGATCTCCTCCTCTGGGGGGAGAATCCACAGCGAAGGATCTGTGGTGACGCCGCAGCTCAGAGACACTTCATGGTTTGAATTAGGCAGTGGGATGTCACTGCTTGGTTCATCCACAGACTCCTCTCTCTCTGATCCAGTCATAGAGGGAGAAGTTCTGACTCTGCTCAAAGTAAAACAAATTATGGTTAGGAATGACAGAATTGTACTTGCAGAATCACAAACACCTATTATCATTTTTCAGAGCAAATAAATTATGCATTAATATGGAGCCTAAGCTTACCTGGAGCTGGGCCTGTTTTCACTAGGAAGCTTTGTCTGGATGGGGGAGGATGAGGTGGATTTGATCTCTGTGTCACTGTACTCCTGACCTCTCGGGGAGGGTGAGTTAGAAGAAGTATCACTGGGTAATTGACTTGACCTGAACTCATCTGTGACAGGGCTGTGAGATCCAGACTGAACTCTGGCCCGGGAAGAGGAGGAGGGGGTTGGAGAGGTGGATCTACTTGAGTTTCTTGTTCCTACTGTGACATCCTCCCGTGGTTCTGAGGTCTGCTTCAACAGAGACTTTTTCTGGGTTTGGTTTTGCATCTGCATCTGTCCCTGAGTGGTTTTCTGGCCTACAAGCTCTGGTTCTTTTGCTGCTTGCTCTGTTACACTCGGTTTCTTCATCCCGCTGTCCTGCCCCTGGGCTTTTCTAACTTCAGCAAAGAATGAATCATTTCTCTTGTCTCTGTCTGGTCCACCTGATCCAGTCGAGTATCTCCAAAGATGATCCAGCTGCTCAGAACTTTTACTCAGGGCTGACTGTCTAGGTAACTTTGAAGCCCCAAGCTCCTCCATGGACTTCCCCCTTTGTGCAACCACACGGGCACGCTGTTGGCCCTCAGAGACTGGCTTTGTTATGGAGTTCTCAGTGGCATTCTTCTGGGAACTGACATTAACATGCAGTGTTAAAATAAGTCATCCATTCATACAAACTATGACTACTTTAGAACAGGAAGTCTTGACCTTAAAATGAAAACAAAAACACTTCAACAAGTTGTTCCATTTTCATAAACCAATTCCTTAAGAGGCAAAAACAAAATCCATTGTATAAGGGTCCTGGAAAATTATATTGCACATTGGAATAATAATCTGATATTTCTACAAATCATAATGTAGTTTTGAGAAATAGGCCAGCTCTTTAAAAACAGATCAGTCAATGATTCCTCTTTTACAGTCCATGTACAAATCTTTTAAAAGTGATGTTGGTTGGTTGGAGCAGGTGGGTGTTGACTTTCTTTAGCCACAGTGAGTCAAGTAGAGATTTATAGTCTGTGCTGCAGCTCACACATCACCGACCTAATACTCTCCTGACCTAAAACCAATTAAAATGTCCCAATTTGTCTGGAGTGCTGGTACATACCTCTGGGTTTCCATAGAATTAACCAGTGATGGATCATTCTCATGGCTATGTGCCCGCACACCCTGCACAAGAACCAAAAGGCACCACATGAATAACATTTGAATCAGCACGCATTTTGAATTCAACAGCACATAAATGTGCAAAATACTACAGTAACAGCCAGAAGTTGGTTAATTAATTGCTTGTTTTCTTTTACTGAAATCTTTCTAAGTTGCTCGTTCTACTGCAAAATAAATTTCATACTGTTGTGATGGAAAGTTTATCAGACATTGACTTTATTTAATGAAATAAACCGTCAAACTGTGGTATTGAGGAATTTGGTGAAAAAGTCAAGTCTACATTTATCTATCAATGCATTTCCTAATTAGTAGGAGACAACGAGTTGGTTAGACAACAGCTTGTTATCACAGGTATGTGTTATACTTTACACATCTTAGTTTGAACTGACTAACCTCAAGCGCATGTGGTGTGGATGTGGATCTATTCCTGAAGAAGCTGGGTGGTTCGGGCTGGTCCAACAGACTCTCCACTGAGGCAGACTTCCCCTGAGATGGACCGTGGCTCTCCCTCCATCTGAGTTGATTTGACTGGCCAGCATAGTGGCCTGAACAAGACTGGGCTGAGAAGAACTGTGCGTACCTATTTTGCAAAAATTAAGAAAGAATACTGAAAACATTTGCTTTGATCTATACAATAAAAAGGCATTAACAGAATTTCTTGCCCTCCGGCCATGTCTCTTTTTCGTACCTGATAGAGCTGGTGGAGGAATCAAGGATGCGGCCGGCAGAATGTGGCCTGTTCAGTTTCTTCTTGGCATTTTTACTGTCATAATTCCCTGAGAGAGGCCTGGGACCATAGTCAAATGGTTTCTCGCCAAGAGAATGCCTCTGTCTGGATGGAGGTGGTAACTGAGGTGCTGGCTGCTGTGGTTCAGCCACTTTCTGGCCCGTCTTACGCTCCATGTACTCCACCAGGGCCTTTTGTTGCAGATGTTTTAAGCTTGTCTTTGAAGCGCTAGGGGTTGAAAGGGCTCTGCCTCTTGTCTCAAACATCTTCCTCCGTGCTGCGACCAGTCCCTGCTCTCCTTGCTGCACATGTTCCTCTCCCTCGCATTCAACTGAAAACAGGTCGTCACATTCATTGCTAAGAGAGCGGCAAGCAGAGTGGATGGGGACGCCACCGAGCTGGTGAAGTTTCTCTGGTTCGGAGTAACACATCTTCTTTTGCTCTGGAGTCAATCGTTTCCTGCCTCCGATGCGTGCTACCTGGGGCTGGGCCACCTTCAATGGTTTCCCGTTTTCCTTTTCAGTCTCTTTGTCCATCTCCCTTTGAATCTCCCTAACTTCCTCTTTTATGCTCCCCCTTTCTGTCTCTTCAGAGGTCACAGAGGGAGTTAGTGTGTCTGTGGAGGTCTCAGAGTCCTGTGATGAGGTGAAAGTATGAATCACTGTAGGCCTCAGATCTGGTTTTTGCCGTATACGGTGTGGCCATGACAGTTGCAGGTCCCTCCTTTTGAATGACGTCTCTCTTAGGACTTTAGACTGGGCATCCTTCAGCTTTTCTTTGTAGTACTTCTTATAAGAGTCATCCAGGGTGTTGCAAGACGAGACAAGTTCCCCTGTATCATTCCTGCTTGTGTCACTTTTAAGATATCTCTCGTTACTGTTAGCAGTTATGTCTCCATTTTTATGCAGCATTACTTCCTTGCCTTTAATGCTGAAATCAGCATTCTTTTTAGGCTGTAACGCTGCCCTGCTGGCTCCAGTGAGGTGGTAGAGAAGTGGGGTTGTATCTTTGTTTATCCTCTCGCTAGCTACATCCACCAAGGGCTGCTGTTTCCCTCTTTTTGCCTGCTCCTCCCTCTTGTGGTGGTTGTGCTGTTCATTGCTTGACAGTGATGCGACCTCATTTGTTTGTGTGGGTGAATGTGGTGGGCAGTTTCTTTCAGGTCCACAGTAGAATATAGGATTGTTGGCAGTGTGGCGGCCAATCTCCCAACCCCTTTCATTTTCATCTAATGCGTCAAAGCTTCGAGAGGACTGCGTCGAGATAAAAGATAATCTGCGATTCTCCTGATCGTGGCTCCTGGGGGACAGGTCCTTGCCCTGGGACACAGAGGTGAAAACTTCTCTCTCATCTGGAATCATATCACTGGAAGTGTGAGAGCTCTCATGAAAAGGTACAAACAAGTTTTCCATTGTGCTGTGGCATCTCTCTTTTTCTCTCAGCTGGTATGTCTCCACCACTGTGGAGCTCTCACTTCCACAAGCAGATGCAGAGAGTGACCTCTTACCAGACTCGGATGGCTTACACACTCCTGTGACGAAGTAGAACTGACCCTTATGCTGGATGCTGCTGTTGATAAAACTCTGCCCAGAACCAGCAGCTGGGGTTGGCTCTGAACCAAGCCAATCATCAGCCGAGCGGGCCCTTTTGCGCTTACTCTCAAAATGGCTACTGCTTCCATTGGATTTGTTGTGATGGTCTCCATTACACGCACCACTGCTTGAGGGCTGTTTAGGTTTCAGGTGCTCAGGCTGGCTTGTGCCTCGAGGAGGTGATGGGCTCAGGATGGATGCTGACTTCTGCTGCTCAGAGGTGGCTTTGTTATCCGTGATGAAAAGGTATTCTGGGTTCAACGGCACCCTGGTCTGATCATGAGGCTGGAGATGGGGGCGGTAACTTGGTGGCTGCTGAGCCTGTGCTTGTTGTTGTTGAGAGCCCCTCCAAACTGAGTACACTGGGTCAGATTTGAAGCCCAAGTTGCTGGTATTTGAGCTAGCAGTCTCAGGTCTTGGGGCATTCAGACCATGGGGCTGTGGATGGAGTCGACTGTGAGATCCAGGCTGTTGTTGAGGCTGTGGCTGTTGGGATTTAAATTCTGTACTGGGGCGGCGGACCTTGCTGTTCTCCAAGTTTTTTGTGGCTATGAAGCTATCCATGCGTGCTGGGATTGGGGGAGGATGGACAACAGAGAAAGAACCTTGGGATGGAGTCCCTAAAAATACCTCTTGTTTCGAGAGTGCTTTGTTGTTGGTATAGAAACCGTCATTGCCATTGTATATGTGGTGGTTTACTTTGCTGTTTTTGTTGCTGTACTGCTGTGAGATAGCTTCCATAGAGCGATATAGCTGGTCCATGGTCTTTGAGTCAGGCTGCAGAACCTGGGTCTGATGGTAGATGGACTTTACATACTTAAGATCAGCATAGTGGCTGAAGGAACTGGACTGCAGGTCGTCTGGGAGAAAGGGAGAGGGGTAGTCTGGGGCAGTGGACCCACCAGAGAAGGAGCTGTAGGCAGAGTCTCCTTTACCGTGCTGGTGATGGGCAAACTGGTCGGCTATGTTGCTGTTGGACTTGGCTGGGGAGAGCCGGCTGACAGGCAGGCTCAGAGGATGCAGGTCCACGTTGCTCATTCTCTCAAAGTGGAAGCTGTAGGAATCCATGGAGGACTGGGGCGGATGGCAGGAAGGGAAGGGCAGGGTCCTTAAATGTGTTGTTCGTGTATGTGCACTGATGCATGTGTCTTCCTTGTGGGCGAAACCAGGGGAATTACCACCAACACATTTGGACCAGGTTGTCCGTCACGCTTGTTGGTAATTAGGTCATTTTCCTGCCTTCTTTTTGTTTATTTATAACCTCCTGAAATGCTCTGCTTAGTGGCTCCTGTGGGAAAAAAAAACAAACACAGCACAATCTAGTTATCAGGCTGAAATGTTGACTAAGAACTCCATGCTCCAGTTATACATCTGTGGCACATGAGTGTGATGTGTTTAACAAAACTGACAAACTCAGTAAATCAGGTGGCTTTGTGTAGTCTTCCCATTGCAAAGTGTTGACTGCTATGCGATTTAATTTACGCAAACATATTTTTTGTGTCAGATGTCAACTTGGCATGCTCAGTAGGTTAATGGCACACACAGCTCACACCACCATATCAAAGAAAAATACCTTCACACCTCATCTACGCTGTAGGCATGAAAGAAAATTCTCCATCAGCTGTGTTGCCATGAAAAAAAAAGTTGCTATTTCTCCTCAAATACTATTGAAATGTCAGAAAACACTAAGTCACCACTGATAAATCTCTGCCTGGCATATCTAGGTCACATTCCTCTTGTGAAAATCTTGCTCCAACTGTTATAAGTTGTAAAGACAAATCATATGCCGCTTGACTGAAAAATTGTTAATTTGTCTTTTTTTCTACTGGAGAACTTTTTATGTCTCTCCAGCAGGGTGGAGGTGCCGGTACATGGCAGCGCAGAGGAGGAAACCATCCAAATGCATTTAAATTCATTGCATCTTTTTTCCTGTTTCAGGCACTGAAAGGTGCTGCACATTTTTGGGGGCTTTTGAGATTTTTCCTTAAAATCAAATAAGTTGGAATAATAATTATCAACAAAAAAATATGCCTGCAACTACTCTCTCTCTAATTATTCATCCGCTGATTAGGTCTATTTGATAAATTAAGCGAATGATAGTTCAGTCTGTAAAGGTTCTAGAAAATCCAGAAACACAACTATTCTCCCCCTCTTTTAGTATTTGGCCAAATCAAATTTCTCGTTCTGTCCAATCAACTGCACAAAACCTAAAAACATTTAATTAACTGTAAAATCAGCAGCAAATTCTAACAGTGAAGAAGCTAAAAACATAGACTGTCTTTAATCTTCGCATAGTCTGAACAGCTGCACATTCATTTTTTTGTCATTTGACTAAATCAGCGATTGATTGCAGCTGTAAAAATAGCACGTTGGTAGCAGCGTAGGTTCAAGAATTCAAGTTACAATCCTTTAAACAGCAGATACTTCTTGTGTCTGGTTTAAGATAAGATAATCTTTTACAGAGTTACAGCAGCACAGTGGATAGGAAAAATAACAGAAGCATCACCAAAAAGGTAAAATATAATAAATAATAAGTAAGTAAACGAGCATTATGAGCAATGGTAATCTAAATAGTAATCATTACATTTCACTTAACCAAGCTGATATCAACTCTTAAATTGTAAAGTTGATTCTAACTGCATTTTTGTAAAAGACACAACTCATTTTGAGGCTTTCAGCTCACACAGTTCACTGCGGCTTGGCTTTTGGGTCAGTACAGTTAACCACCTGTTGAATGAGCCTGTCTGCTGTTTTGCACCAATAAAGCCTCTTGTTAAGGGCCTTGAGGTTGGCAGTGCACGTTGCAGCACACGTATGAAACAATGTCAGGAATTCCATATGGAACTACAGAAATCTGGGAGGATTAGTCATGTGACAGACATATAATGCTTCGTTATACTGCGCTGCAGCCAGTAAAGATCTGTCTACCTTTTCCCCTTATTATTCCTGACTTTATCTTTAATTTGTCAAATAATATCCTTAAAAATGTTGAAAACCAAAATGTGTGACAGGTGTGTCAGAGGAGGGTGCAGTTTAAAAACAATGAGAGAAGCTTCTGCACACACTCTCACTTTCGGCTGACATGTTTATTAAATATCAATGTTTCGGTCTAACAAACCATTAGGTACAATAATCAAATAATCTCCTAAAATGAGGGCGAGATTAAAATTTTTACAAATGAGCATTATGACAGAGACCTTTATTAGGGAACCTTTGCAGGCTTCTGTGCTGTGTGGTGCTTTGCAGATCTCGCAGATTATTATATGTACCATACTCAAAACAAATAAATTTCCAGCTGAGAAAGTAAAGCAAAATCATAAAAATACTTAAAATGACCACTTCATTAGTAATCTGTGGGCCTCTTAAACTGACTCTGCTGCAGTACCTACACTTTACAGGCCATTCATTTTGACTGGCATGAATTTTTAATGGTGAGAAACTACAGTTTACTTGACATTATACAGTGGGTTTCTTCAAACTCATTAAGAACAGATTTTATTAGTTTTTGTATTCAATTTACAAAGAATTTAATAATTTGCTGTCATTATGCTGTTGCCATTGGCTACCCCCCCCCCAAAATTATCTTCAGCGCAGAAACTAGCTCCTGCAAGTTAATGATAGGTTTTACTGTGGGCTCTAATGACAGAGTAAATGTAGGCTGCTCTCTGCAATGACCTGCATGCCTTACTGTGACTTTGTCATCAAGGTGAGGCTACATACCTGTCATGCAAACTGTACACAAAGGTCAATGTTGCCAATAATACAAAGACAAGCCAACCAGCTCATCAGCTTTGACATTTGAGTGTGAAAGCTAGGCCTCAGTCACCACTGATGGAAGTGCAAGAAATGTTGTGCACCTCATGAATAAGCTGTTATTGTTTTTCCGTTTATTCCGGACAAAAAGTTAGCCCAACCAACAAATACAAAAGTCCTGCAGTAATGGCCAACAAGTAACTTAGACAGACAACTGAGAACTCCTATGTAATCACTTCGGATACGCAACATTTTCCAAATACTGCCAAGTTGGTCGGGTTAGATGAAAAACCTGAATCAAAGACGATCCCAGGTGGTCGTTTTGCATATGCACAAAACCCACCACCAAGTGTCTTTCAAACTACAGTATTAAAGGGGATCCCATGTGTTTATGAAGGGCCTTCTGATCTGTGGTGTGTCTGTGCATGCGTGTGTGTGTGTGTGTCTGTGCATGTGTGTGTGTGTGTGTGTGTGTGGTTCACATCCCTCCTCTTCCCTCTGCGAAACAGAGAGGCTCCCAAACAGGGAAGCGCTCAAGTGGAAGTGATGGAGGGGACAGGCAGTGACAAAATGTACAGAGAGGAGCGAGGGAGGGGAGGGAGGGTGAGGCAGAGGGTGACCAGCCCAGACAAATACCCTCACACGCAAACCACAACAACAAGAGACAAGAGAAGCGAACAATGACAGCAGGAATGCTGAACACAAGTTAGAAGGCTCAATCAACAGTCAGAAGGCAGACTGGGAACTACTCAAGAGATCAACTACTTGCAGACCGGTTTGAATGAAAGTTTGAAAACTTAAGAGAGCAGCGTTAGCAAGACAAAAATGGTAAAACTCACCCACACTTCGAGTCTAAGTCACTGACCTTCCTGATTTCCTTCTGAAAAGAAAAACGTTTCCTACATTTCAACTTAAGGAAGAATTTCCTGAATGATTTCCATGTTTGTTTCTCACTCAGAACATCTCTTTTCCTTTTAAGAGGGAGCAGACCAAGTAACCAGGAGAGCAAGATATTAGAGGGAAGACTTCTGGTGAGTCCCTTCTCCCCCCACCGAGACCCGAGGCTGCCTAGCGGGAGCCACTGATTGGCCAGCCAATGACGTCCGGCTCCCTGATGCACAATGAGCGCAGCGGAGGGAATATTTCACTGCCGCAGATAGCTGCTAGTGCTGCCTGCCGCTTGAACAACAGAGAGAGAGAGAGAGAGAGAGAGAGAGAGAGAGAGAGAGAGAGAGAGAGAGAGGAGGAAAAAAAGAGGCCTCGCATTCCTGGCTGGCTTCAAAGACGGTGCAGAGCCCGGGCGCCATTCATTCCCAAGGCCCTGAGCCCTGCACATGGAGACTAGCCAAGGCAGGAGGGAGGACGGAGGAGGGGAGGGGGTAGTGATTGTGGTGTTGGGGCTGGTGGGTGGATGGGTGACCTCCC
>JAPZDX010000006.1:17499059-17509376 GCA_029783625.1 Naso annulatus | reverse complement strand
GTAATTAAAAGTCCTACCTGTCTGACCAGAAGTCCAACACCAAAAGATGCTTATTTCAAAAAGATATAAATAAGATAAAAAACCCTAACCCAATAAATAATCTCATTTAAAAGGCCTGAACTAATCATATTTGACATGTTATCACGATTTTTGCTTAGAAAAAAAAACCAAACATTTAAATGATGAAATAATTATTAAAATTGCAGCAGAGAATCAACTAAATGTCTGTAATTTCATCTAATTAACCGACTAACTGCATTTCACTTATTTGAATTTATTAACCTGTTTATTTGCCGCAACTTAAACTAAAAGAAGTCCCGATATGGAGACACAACCAAGGTGCTGAAGTTGTTCTGGACACACACACATGAAAGACATCGAGCCTCTGCTTCCAGCCATGTCAGACAGCTGTAAATGCCTCTTTTATTAGTCAGTATCACAGCCATATTACTGCGTCCACGGCCGCCTCGAGTCTCAAAGACAAGCCCTCAACCACACCTTTTCATCAGGGGCTATGAAACCTGAGGAGGCCCTCCAGCAGACCTGTTAGCACCGAGCATTATAGACATACAGTACACACACACACACACACACACGCACACCATAGTCTGTCTGCCTTTCTGTGCTTCTCTCTCAAACAGACACAAAGGATTAAGAGCTGCTCTTTCGTCCAAACACTGAAACAGGAAGTGAGTCCGAAAAAAAACCCTCACTCCTCATCTGTTTGGGGCCCTTTTTTGATTAATCCAAAATCAACATTTTAAAACCGTGATTAGCTTAATGATGTTTTCGTATTTCAGTCAAATGTGGCTTGGATTTACATCTTCCGTTTGGTTTTCTCATGCTTGCTAAAAAAAGAATTTGTTGCTGGCACACAATACAATGCACTATTTTCTTAAACCTGTATTTAATAGTTATCCATTGAGTTTTCAAATTCAAGTAAAGCTATAGGGCATTTTTTGATCCCCATATTATTTCTTTTTCACCTGCACAAGTGCAACACAACACTCTGACTCCGACTCCTTCACTTCGGGCTCTGTATGCTGCATTTTGATGTAATGTTAATTTGGCTCCAGGAAGATAATGGCAGTCTTACAAACTTGTCCGATGATGACAAAAACAACTTGTCAGGATAATCCAAACGCATTGGTTGTTTTCTGGAGTCTTCCCTCAATACTTAAGTAATGTTAATACATCGTGCAGGTAACTTTTGTGAAAACATCCACGCGCGCCCGCATTGTTGTTGTTCCCTCCACATGCGGACGTATGCGCTGCTGAACACAGGAACTGTTGCAGTGTGCTGAATAACATCTTTCCTCCTGTGCATTAAAGCAGTAGTAGTGTGATAAAAGGCAGAATTTAACTGCACAACAGCTGCTAGCACAGACAACAAGGTCAGCAACATCTGTGATTTGTTATCCACAGTGAAATGCCAGGCAGTCGAGGCTCACAGATACATGCATGATACATACAGGTCTGTTATCTTCCGTACAATATTCACATGACTGCGGTGCAACCAATCGCAAAGGGTGTCCATGCAGGCGTCTCCAAACCCCTCTGTTTGTGCCCGACCACAATGAGACGCCAACACGGAGAATTCAGAATAAAACAGGGGGTGTGTCGTTTTCAAACTGCTCCGGCTTTGAGCTGCTTAAACTCCGGGTTAGTGAGGATGCAAGGCTCAAATGCAGCAACGCAGCAAGGCAGATGTAGCCTGAGGATGGCTGAGCCCCTACTCTAAACAACAGGTGGAACCATAAATAAATGAGGCCTACTGTTTGAATAAAACCAAGGCTATCAATGCATTTGTACTGGCTTTCACTAATTAGAGACATTCTAGTCAACAAATATAACCAAATTTGTCTCTTGTAGCAGATTGGTAACGTGTATCTAATTCAGGCTACTTTTCAGTAGAAAGTGATTCGTTTTTTCAAAAGCTTCCAAGTCATGTCACCCAGTGACTCCAAATCAATGCTGAATTGTGTCACTATACAATTATTTATATCTGTTCACTGGTCCACTTGTCTTCACAGTTTTCCATCAGCCTTTGTGACCTTTTGTCCTTTTCTGTCTAATCTCTGTGTTGCCCTCAGGTTGCTCAGTAAAAAGTGAAACTGTGATTGTTGCCCAGCACTCCAAAGGTACACTCACAAACTGTGTGTGCTGCACATTTCTCCTACCTTTGCCATCTTTATCTCAAAAAGATCCAGACAAAACCTAGATACCTACATGACATATGACACTGGCATACCCCAATGAGGGTCCTATAGGGACATACAATAGTGAAGGTGTGGTCCTGTCAGATAACCAGAATAGGAAGGCAGACAGACACATAACCACAGACACTTTTCCAGCCTGCCCTCAGGGGGCTTCGTATTAGCCAGCGACAACCTCTGTCAGCCATTTGTCTCCTTTTCATCCACCTGCTCTATGGGACCTGAAGAGGCCTCTCTGTTCCTCTGACAAAAGAAGAAGGATCTGGCAACAACTAACAACAGCAGACCAGCGGTGGTCAAACCCAGGTTTTAAAAAAAAAAAAATGTGAAGAAGCCCCCTGGCCCTTCCTTTACAAAAGTAGCAACAAGAGAATAAATTTGGACATAGATTAACTATATTCCACGAACAAGGAGAGTAATATAAACTCATATGCTTCCTATCTCGACTATCTCTCAGAGGAGGACCCCCGCAATGTCTGGAATGTCAGTCAGAGGAGGAGGAAAAGCATTTACCCTGATCCAACCTGTTCCATAACAAGTGGAGGAATATATTGTCTTTGAACGCTTCGAGTGAAATAACTGACAGCAAAAAAATCAAACCAACCTGCCACACTGACAGGAAACTTAACCAGGAAGCAGCAGATGAGAACTTTGACATATCATCAGTTTTAAGTTTATATGACATTAGCGAATAGTTGCACGTTTACACATTCACATAGAGGAACATAAGTGTCATCTGGAGTTGTGTGTCTGGTCACCTGAGGAAACTAAGGCCAATATTTACTTTTCTTTGAGCTCTGTTTTGCTCTTTGCTCACTCCTGAGGGAAGTTTCAGGGACTGTAGCTGCCAAATACTCAGCTACATCGCTAGCTACATGCTAACTTTGTCTGTCTGCTGTTTTGTTGCTTGGCAGGAAGTGTATCCTGAGCTTTTACACTAAAAATACAAATCAGTAAAGCTGCACACCAGAAGAACACTTCACATACTGTATCATTTTAGCCATAAGATTTGTAATCTGAAGTCCCAGAAACATCGTCTTACTATCACTGACAATATTTCTCCCCATTATCACTGACAGACTTTAACCTTTGCACAGAAAGCATCATCAATTAGAGTAAAGTCTTCACTTATGTATATTATGGTACCAAAGGTTCTCAAAATTACCTCATACTGAGCCACATCACCTCCACATCTATCTACAACGAGAAATACCTCTACACACACACACACACACACACACACACACACACACACACACACTTTCATCACGTAGCTCAGGTTCTACCGAAGTGATGTCATGCTAAAGTAATATTTACTTACTGCTGCTTTCAACCTGACTGTCAGAACTAATGTTTCCCATCAGAACAAACCTACCAGCTAAAAAAAACCCTCAGATATTCCTTCCATTCTTTCCTGTTAATTATTAATGATGTGGGGGGATTTTTAATTTGAAAGCAGCATCTTAAGCACGTTTCCTTCTTCCTCATCTGTTCTCTTACTAAACAAAATTAAGTCTTTTGCCTTGGTTTACTTATCACGGTTGGCCGAGACGGTCATAGTCATTCCCGTAATGATTTCATACAAGCGAAGTGCACCTGAGTACCTGTATGTTTCGGTCACGTCCTGAAACGTGATTCCATCATCTTATCAGCATTTCCAAGGTCATTTTTCTTTAAAGACAGAGCATGACATCATGATGACTTTCAAATAACAAACCGCACCTTATGCTAACTAGCCTCCGTGCTAACAACAGATATTGTGTTAAAGTATTACCACTACGTATCAAATTTCTAAAACATACATCTACTTCTGCATTACACAATCCTGTCTTTACCTATAATATCTCCTATAGGTCATCCTGAGTCCAACTTTATCACCCATTAAGTCATTGATAACAGGTGCTCCGATGGACACTGGTCAGCCAAAGTTCTTTCTCACAGCACAATCGCATTTTGGGGAATAAAATGTGTCCCTCTTCACTAATCTTATGCCTGTTTGTTAAATCTAATAAAAAATGGCATATTACAACGTACTTGTACTTAAACACACTGCTGATTTATACTTAAATTGTGTTAAATCACATCATTAAAATCTTCTCTTGTGCCTGATTAAAGCCAGTCTGAGTCAATCATTTTCCAGGTAAAAACCCAGTTGAATTCCCCATGCCTTACAATGAGCCATTTACCCAACAGTTATTTCCTTGAAGCATTTATCCTCCTGAAATCAACAATGCCAGTGAAAGCCTCACATCATGCAGGTATGATGAAAGAAGTGGATTTACAGCAAGATCACACTTTCTTTGTGGCTTAATGTACATAACAGCAGTAAGATTAGCAGGAACCAAAGAGCTGCTAACGGATTTACAACTATGACACCTTCATGCTACATCCTTAAGCGCTTTCTCACTCTTGCACCTTTACTGGTTCTAACTTAGACACTACATGGTTATAATGATTCAATAACAGCCAGGTTAGGCATTTAAATAAAAGATTTATCCACCTTTTGGCTGCTTTATTTATGGAATTACATTTGTTTTTTTGGTTTTTAAAAATATGAAACCAACTATCAGTTTCATGTAATCCTTTCCCTCCGATCTGGATCACTGTTAGCAACATTCTTAGACAAGCTTTTACTATGTAATTACTTTTGGCCAGTGCTCACAGTACCTTGTGGCTGTAAAATCAGTCTGAACCCATATGAACTTCTAACCTAGCCCACGTAGCCAAACTAGTTCATCCTTGTAGAGGTGGGATGTGTGAAAGGTCACTGAAAGAATGTAAACATCCGAGTCGAAGCCACATTCTTAAACACACCGAGAGTATTTTTCCACTGCTAAAACAAGAAACACAACATGACTTACTCAGTCAATGATAAAAAAAAAACACATCCTGAACCCCTGACTAGGGTTATTATGAGTTTGTTTACAATATACACATTTATTCTATGTTGTTAACCAACACTGAGCACATATTTTTTGTTACCTTAGGGCAAAGGGTAAAAGAGAGACAGCAAAACACAGAGAAAGAGATCATGTTACAACAAACAGGGTAAGTTTACGGGTACGGCCCATGGTGTTTTGACCCTACTTCCATTTTATAGCCTTGCCCTTTTATTTGCCTTTGTCTTCAGTTTCCGGCTTCCTTTCTTCTTTAATCTTCCTGCAAATACACAAAGCAACTACTCAAGCTTTCACACATACAACCACCTGCATGCAGCACTTTATAAAATGTGTGTACTGTCACATGCGTTTGGCCTTTTGGCAACTTATCATGCACTGTTTAATCGAGAAGTCCAAGCATCCATCAGTGCATGACAGCTCATTAGGTGAGCTTTGGATCAACAGGTGTTTGTTGTGCAGGCATGCATCTTTGCCTCTGAATGTTTCTGCATGCATTACACCTACATGCACGTCTGCTCTGCACTAACATCTCTGGAAGTGTCTCCGAGACAGACTGTGGGTGCAGTGGAGTCAAGCCGGGTCAGGCCTGAGCAGGACATCCAGCCGCAGCACACAGAGGGGCCAGTGTGCTCCTCCTGCTCCCACCATCTGACCAACGCACCGCATGAGTGCTTCAGTTTCAGGCACAGCACAAAACACTAGTGTCTGGTTTCCCCCAAAGCAACCCTGCCATCAGCCGTGGCGCCTTTTGTTCCCACTTTAAATAAAACATAGTCCAGTCATTAGATAGAAAGGGCCCCCTGTGCATAATTCAGGGCCAGGTATCAATTTGAGACGAGGAGATATGGTTAGGAAAGCACAAGGGTATGTTGTTCTCACACTAGTGTCACACAACAGACATTGCATGAGTAATTTACAACACAGAAAGTATGGCAATTAACTGTGGTAAAAACAGTAGTTTGGTGGCTGTTTGTCTCCAGCCCACACTATCCATTACAAGGCTGCAGGCAGCTAACCCTCATTTTCAGTCGTCTGTCAGCTGTTTTTCCACAGGTGACAAACGCATTTTAGAATATAAAAACTTGACAATGTACCCACTGAATCAGAACACAGTGTTGTATAAAATTCAGTAGCATTGCAACAGGTGATTGGCTGCGCTTAAAAACTATTATAACTAACGTTAACGTTGTTTGTGTCTAACGATTCTTACTGATCTACCGGTTAACGTTACAGAAGTGAGAGCAGTTGTAGCTTATTAAAAAGCTTATCCTCCTCGCGACACACATTTCAACGTCTACAAAATTACACTGATAAAGAGATGTTTAAAGTAAAAGATCCAGTTTAGTTTCATAACGCTACTTCATGACCACTTTCATAGGAAATAACAGCCTATAGGATGACAGTTGTCAACCGAAACTGAACATCCACAGCGATACTACATGCACCTGCTGCTACAAAAAGTCCCCTGCAGGTACCTGCTGTTTCCCGGTAACTTCGCGGTTCTCAGCCGGTCGTCCTTGCTTCTCCCGAACGTTTCTCCTCTTCTCGAAAGAAACACGGTTGAAAAGACATAAACGGAGGGGCGAAATTCACTTTTTGTGGTTGGCAGTCGTGCCTCGTATCCTTCGATAATGAGCTTTCCTTTTCCCTTCCCTTGCAGTTAGCTTACCTTATTCCCTGGAGGCAGAAGCGGATGATAGGTAATAGAGAACCGCATTGACCAATCAGAGGCAGCGGTGGGAGGGCACGTTAGGAATACACGACATCCTATTGGTCAGTCCGTGTTAATGGCGGAACAGTGAAAACGGGAATTTCTCTTCATTATTTTGAGCTCCTTGAGCTCACTGGAAAGAGGCTGAAGCTGAAAGTGAACAGTGAAATTTCTTACTCCCACGCTGAACTCACAGACAGATACGAAGTCTGACTAAAGTGAATAGCTGTACAAATATCATAATGCTGTCAAGGAGAATGTAAATGTTCAAATTTAATAACTTTAAAATGAGTAAAAGTGAAGAGGAAATAACTCAAAAGAAAGTGGCAAAAAACGTCAGAGTCTACATAAGAGTTAATATTCTAGGGGCAGCACAATGTGGATTGAAAGCAGCTAATCATTTCTAAGAGGCTCAGCAATGCAAAGCTATATAAACTACTTTGAATATCTTTGTTTCATGCACAGAAAGATTAACTAGGCAACATCAACATCTATTTGTTATTGAAACAGACAAACAACTGTGGCTACACTGTTTGGATGGATAAACAAAAGGAACTAAATAACATCTTTAAAGCCTCTTCCTGTCTTTGTTTTACTTCAGCTGGCATTAGTTGTTACCTCATAGTTGAGCAGCATTAGATAGATTGAAAGAGGTGCTGTTATGTTACATTTGGAATTTCTTTTCATTTGTTTTTAGAAAAATGTCACAATATTTTTTAACCATTCCATACATAGAGAGAAGCATCAATAATAGTGGCAAAAGACTGATGCAGATTGGATCCAGTTAAGTCTTTTTATTTTATTTTTTAAATTAAGCATGTGAAATGAAAAGAATGTACCAGAACTTGTATTTTTTCTTTATCAACCTGACTTTAAAGCCACCTGCTATACTAGCTCGTTTGCTTGTTTTTGTTTTTTTGCTGCTTATTTGTTTAAATCAAATCTTAAATCCTTCATTCTTTCCTAAGAATTAAATCTTTATGAAACACTTATTTTTTCAGTTACTCACCCTCTTCATGATTCCTACCATCATTAAGTAAATATAAATTAAATGTCATTAACAATTACAGGACGTGTAATGACAAAACACATTGATAAGCTACAATTGATGGGATGACGGCAATGACAATGGCAACTTGTGACCACTTGGTGGCAATTACTTCACTGAGAACTGAAGGACAGGCTGGGCCTTTGAGTAGCAGCTATTTTTACTACAGCAAATATTTACTTAAGTATTCTTTTTATGCTAGGCTACTTGATACTTCATCACAATATTGGGCTTGTTTTTGGTTTGTTCCTTTTGGGCTACAGTAAAACATTGCAACATGGCAAAGTCAGTTCCTACTGTTGACACAAAGAGCTCATTTTCAGGTAATAAAAACACAATTCCTATTTTCAGGTTATTCTACACTAATGAGGGCATCATTATGAATATTATTCTCCACTTCTGCTCTTACTGGCCAATAGATATCTCTAAATCCTACACTTTCTTTAAATCCAATTTGCTTTCTTAAGCAGGCAGTCAAGGAGTATTCACTTACTTAGCTCATTTAAAAAAGGGAAAAAAATAAATAAATCCTATTCCTATTATCACTTGTTATATCCCCTTAACAAAATATATTTAAACAGGTCTCTGAGCAGTTTTTAGTCTTACACAAGTAAACAAAGACTGTTAATGTTAATAAGAAAACAGATGACAGCATCTTTTGCTTTCTTTAAGGCTGAATAATCAGGTGCTTCTGAAGAAAAATGAGCAACACCCCGTTAAACATATCCATATATATTTTATTCTCAATACGGCAAAATACAAAGAATATTCAGGACAGACTCTCATTAGTCACAATTAATACTCACTTCACAAGAATGCTTTTAAATTACATAACCTAAGTTTGAAGATCAAACTCAATGAGTACCTTTAATCATATTGCATCCATCATATATAGTATCTCTATCATCAGTTCTCTTAAAACTAATCCAATTTAGACTATTGTACATAGTGTATGCTGCTGGTCTCACTTTAGAGACGACTTTTAGAAAAAAGGTGTTATACAACATACTGTATAAACTGCTACAACTGTTGTGACCTGTAGAGAAATACCTCTGTTTCAAAAGACATGTTGGACCAATTGTTCAAAAGGGACAAATAGGAAATACATCTCTCCCATGAGGACGAAAACAGATGCGGTTTTACATAACAGACAGTTCATACCATCCATCCATTCCATGAGATCAACAATATACATTTCATGAAAAGTACACACCTCCGTATCAAATACAGAGGAGACAAAATATTTGCACTTGGATCTAGAGACAATTCATGATTATGTGGCCACCATGATACTGAGAGACAGTGACGCAGAAGACAAAGAATACGAGCACGGTAAGAAAAAAGACTGAGAAATCAATTTGATACACAGTGTTAACAGACAGGGATGTCATCTGTAACAACTTGGAAGAAGGAAAGGAACACAAAAGCTCACAGAGAAAAAAAAAATGTGCATAAAGTATCTCACAAATGTATTTACAGCATTTATTTTTCAATAAAAATGTCAACCTGTAGTAGAAATTCACCCTTAAAGAAATGTTATATTTACAATTTATACATTTGTATTTAAATAGAAACATGCAAGTGTTAACATCTTCCTACTGAATATCAAAAAAACTCATCTTACCCTGGATTCTTTCAAGTTAGAATTAATATTAATTACTACTTACAATGAAATCTCATCATGAACAACCCCAATACATTTACATCTTGCTATTTCATAAAATGGTACTCCTTAAAATGGCAAAATAGAAAAAAAAAAAAAAAAAAAAAAACATTACGCAAAGGGGCAGAAAAATAAATAAATGTGAGTAGCAAACTGTTAAAAATTATCCTAATGCTAAATTTTTGTACATCTGACTACAAGATAGTGTAGGGAACACAAGGCGCGGACCTGTACTTACAAAGTGTACCAGTGTATGAAGACTTTGACAGGGCTGGCAAAACCCACAGAGGAATTCCTATGAGAAAAAGTGGCCTCCAGCTTTAAGTACAAAATGGCTCAAGCCATTGGCGTTTGGTTATAAAAAACAGATCTATATACACATATATACTAAACCAGTACACAAAATTGCAAAAGCTAAAGGCATTGGACACTTGAGTTCAACAGGTTTCTCACTGAGGCGGAAAAAAAGGAGTGGGGAAAAAAATCCCAGGCCTAAAAAAATGATTTTTTTTCCCACAGAAACAGATCCTTTTTTTTGTTTGTTTGTTTGTTTTTTGTAAAAATCCTGCATAGATTAAAATAATACCTCCTCTGACTTTCTCTTTTTCAAGTGCAAGAGGAAATAACAGTATCCCCTCCTACAATAAAGGCCAGGGAGCCAGTGAAGGAAAGAAAATACAGATCATGGAAAAAAAAGGATCAAACCTGGGCTAAATAGTAATTGTTCAGATTTGTTATCTTTTTAGGAAAAAAAAACAAAAAAACAAAAGAGCTGAAAG
>JAPZDX010000006.1:17455082-17470077 GCA_029783625.1 Naso annulatus | reverse complement strand
TTGTTTTCTCCAGTGCATCAATTATAAATATCATCTACTCTTATAAATAGAAGCAGAGCAGTGTCCTTGGTTGGTGTAATAAATGGTTAAGTCTGTTCAGCAGAAAATGTTAATGAGCACCCACAAAGCTATATGATACCACTGAACTGATATGTAATCTAAAGATCTTGACACTATGTCCCATCCATAATGTTCACTAACAGCCACAATTCTGCATCAAGCTGAGACATTTTCATGTGAATATCTGATGTTAACAGAACAAACACAGCAACACATTTACTTCATTATGAAAACAAACAACTGTCATGTCATACATGGTTTCCCGCATTTCATACAAACGCAGTTCGCAAAGAGTATTACATAATGTATCTGAGTAAATGCTCAGTAATGGGTGCAGATGGGCAGCCAGTGCCACCTCCCCTGGTGCTTTTGAAGCGAACCTGCTGACAGCAGGCATTCCAGAGGGAGTGTCCACTCAAATGCTGTGAACCTGTCTCATAAAAGCAGCGTTTTGGGTGCCCTCAAATCCATGTGCAGCCAGGACGACATGAGAAATCGCCAAAAACGTTTTTTTTTTTAGTGACTCTAAAATCAACTCTTTTCTACCAAATCACCACTTTCCCCAGGAGACACAGATGGTAATATCCCACACAGGGGCAAGGACATTTTGACACAATGCTGCGTTTTTTTTTAATTCAAAGTATTAAGCTGATGGAGTTTGTCAAAATCTGTATTAAGTCAGAGTATTAAGGATTTTTTTTAGCTCCTGCTTCAGTTAAAACCCTAAATATTTCTCTGTGGCTTTAGATTAGCTCTAATTAACATATCAAAACAAGACTCTCTAAACAGCTGCTCATATCCTTTCATTCAGGCTGGTCTGAAGCATTTGAAGTGACTCACTGACTGGAATGCCTTCACTCAGCAGGTGTGCATTATCAAAGAGGGAGCTATTAGCCTTTACCAAACAGGGCAGAGTATTATGGCTGTTTCGCAAAGTTTTTATTATTATTATTACATGCAGCAAAACCTGTAAACTGAGAGGTGCTGTTATTTAACAACAATGCTTTTATTTGAATGCATATTTTGAAAACTGCACTACACTCATGCATCAAAGATAGGTATGTTTCCATGCAAAGATCATAAATCAAGTTGAAAAATAGATTTACTTGTTTTCAAAGACTGCAATGTCTCAGCTACAGGTGGAACGGTTCACAAAATCCACGGTTCAGTTCATATTATGGTTTTGGGGTTGCGGTTTTCGGTTCCGTTTGGTTCAATTTATGTTGTTGTTTTTTCTTTCTTTTTTTTTTAAACACTCCAGAAATACTAAACATCAGCATAAAATATGTAGCCTAAAAATCAGCTGTTCTCAAGGACACATCATGTAATCATGCAAAAACTAAAAGACTCAAGCAGTTTGACATTAGGCACATCATTGTGACAATCTCAGATTAAAACCAGGTGAGATTTTAATGCAGTAAGAGGGGAGACAAAGCTGATTTCAAACTGGTTTTCATTAATTAGGCAAATAAAGTTTACAACTGTTTGCCTTTAACAGATTATAGATAACACTGTGTATTAATCTGAGGGCATGTAAATAGCATACAAGCTAAACTGTGGGCACTTGAAGGTTTTTGTGGATTTAAAATGTATAAAATAATGTCATAAAACGCCAGTACGACAATACGAGTATTTTCTCACACACAGCTTGACACAAATAACAAAATGTTCAGGGTACTTTTTCCTGCCACATCTGGAGTGGAATATGACACACAAACCCTAAATTATCTTGGCAGCGTTTCCAAAGAACCTGCGTCACTCAACCCTTTCTGAAGCAAGTGAAATTTTTGTTAATATTTGGGCATGGCACTCTATGGCAAGGTTTTTAACATTTACAATCACTCCTTTTGGATTTGAGTCAATATGGATGTAGCATTACTACAGTAAATGACGCAGGTACAGTTAAAACTCATCATGTTCCAGCATGTTCAGCACACACACAATGTTTCACAACGTTCTGTTAAAATCCTTAGAAGGAAAAGTGACATCATCAAGACTTCACAAGCTTTCAAAACAAATATATGGAGCAAAAAAACCCCCCAAAACTCTCAGCTCTTAATAAAACAGATTGTGTTGTGATGTCCATGACTATTTGATAAGATTAAAAACACTGATATTTCACAAATTCTCAAAGACAGTTTTGTGTGATGCATCACCTCTAATGAAGTCTTTAAGCCCCAAAGTCATAAGGTTTAGTTTGTTTAATAATAGTCTAATAGTCTGAGAAAGAGAAGCAATTTTTTGAATGTGTGGTTGGGGATCAGACTCAGGACTTGTCAGAGCTGTCAGAGAGAGAGTCGTGCTTCTGGTGAGCAGAACGTGAACAGCAGCGTTGGAACTACTTTGCTTGTCTGTACGGCTGGCTACGATCCGATACGCATCACAATACATGGGTCATGATAAGATATATCACGATGCATTGTGATATGATGCATATTGAAATATATTACGATATTCCACACAGTTCGCAGAAAATGTAAAAACAGCTGAAATACAAGTTGCTGTGTGCGGTCTGGTTAGTCTTAATACAGCACATCACATTATACTGATAATTCAGCGGACAAATTGAGACAAAACAATTTTATTCAAAATTTCCTTTCCAAGTTATTTCGGTATTGGCATATTACCAAACACTGTAAAAAGAAAGGAAGAAAAGTTTAAACGAGTTGTCAACTACAAGAGTGCATTGAAATTGTATTTTTCATTTTGATGTTTGCAGCTACATCAGTGTTTGGTAATATGTTGAAATATAGATATTTTTGAGCTCGAAATCAGCACGGATATCACATAAATAAAATAAATATCGTAATACGTTGCTGTATCAAATTTTTTAGCGCAGCCCCATTTGTTGGAAGCTTTTTGTCTGATTCAACATGTAAAATCGCCGGTGACTTGTCTGTAAGAAAAATCACTGATTGGCTGCTCAGGTCAGCAGACCAGCATACAAAAAAGAGACGCAGAAACAGAGAGGGAGAGTCCTCTGACCCTGACCCTGCAGTTTCCATGATCACACACATTCAGGGCAGCTCTCTCTTACTTTTCTCCTTTGCCTTTTCACTGGTGCTATTTGTAACTTCTTAATCAAACATATCAGTTAGAAGCGGCTTTATCTGCGAGAGTGGTTGCAAAAAAATGCTGCTCAATCATAAAAACTGTTTGTATATCTGAGAAGAGGGATCTGCCTTGGCACAGGCGCAGCACGTACAGGCCTGCTGGTCACAGTTGTTGTCTTCCTGGTGTGAACAGTGCTACTTTTTGGCCCGACAGCAGCGGAAAAAACACGCTGCAGCAGCCGATCTCTGTCGCAGCTTGTTCTTTGTTAGTCCTAGTTACCTTGGCTTTAACTGCAAATATGCCATGCAAATTTTTGCAATAAATCCTTCCAACTACTTAATTGCATCATCAAACTATGCCTTTTGATGGTTTTCATGGTTTTGGTTGAGACACACCTAGCGGCAGACATTGGGCCTATCTACATATTATGTGTTTAAAAAAAACTGAGGGCAATGTGAAACTTTCAACCACATTCTGTAATTCCTTTTTATCACATGATAATTAGAAAAGTAAAACATTAACCCAGCCTAGAAACGTGCTTTGTGTAGTATTTTTCCATTGATCAGTCACAATGTCTTTACTCCGGGGCACTGTGGGCTTCATCTGACACTAAACTATCTGCCGGTCTACAAATAGAAACCCACTAACCTATAGCTTACTACTCTGGACCTCTAAATAAACCTTTGCATCCCCCAGAGCAGGTGCTTTCATAAATGCTGCATGTGAAAGAAGACACCAGCTGATGACAAATTAAATGGTATGATTCATAAATAGGGGCTTTTGCTATGCAAGTTCCTGTACGTGCTTCACATAAAAAGCTTCAATTAGCAAAATTAGCTTTCTTGAATCACTGCTTCGAAAAGTTTCACCTACGTATTACATAAATAAATACTTTGTTTCACTACTCTAGATTCATCTCGCTATTTTTTTCACTATTGATGTAACTGATCCATCTGTTAGCCTGCAAAACACTTGGGCTCTTCCGAAAAATATACTAATGTATTTCATTGCTGTTAATCACAAGCACTACTGCTGCAGTAGAACATGACTGATAGTGTTAAATGCCTCAAAGACGGCCTAAAATGCTGGATTAAGTACTTGCAATTGCACTTATCTATGCACATCAGATGCCACTTAATTCTTTTTTTATTTAGAAATGGGACCCCACTACTTTCCAACAGCATCCAGTGTCCCTGTAAGCAAGTTGTAGTTGTATCTTGTGTAACTTCAAACACATCCATAAAGGATTAAATGTACACATCACTGGTATCAGACTGGTTTTCTGTGTTGGCCACAAAATCCAAGTCTGTTTCAGGAATAAAGAATGATATCAGAGCATTTCCAGTAATCATTTCCAGGCCAATATTAGAGACCATCATCCTACGGCATGGACGTGTGCCAGATCTGTAAAATGGAATGACCTTAATGAGCTTCACCTCCACCAAACTATGAACCCACATGAGAGCTTAACTTGCATCCTAGAGAACAAAAGCTGAGGAACAGATGCATGAGGTCAGGACACAGTGAGAAGCATATTTTTCTGCTGCGTGAGCAACAGTACAGATGGATTAAAAAAAAAAAAAAAAAGTGCTGCTGATGTCTGATTAGATTCGGGCTAATTAAACTGGCAGACTCAGGAAGAGCCTTCAAACAACTCACTTTCAGCAAGCTTGTCTTTGTAACGGGAATGAGATTTTGTTGTAAACTTACAGCCTTTTTGCTGAGGGGTGGTGTAAAGAATAACACATAATATAATAATAAAATGCACAAGAATCTGTAAATAAACAAACTACATGACTGCCAGGTGGAGGTTCCTTTAAGCTTTGCTTATTAAATATATTTCAACCATCAAAGAATAAGTACGGATAAAGAAGTATTGTAAGCCGTCTGGTTTCCTCAGACAAGGACGACTTGTTTTAAGAGGGCCAGCCCTCCGGTCTTTACATTCTGCTGTTACAGAACAGCCTGAAACTCAGCATTGCTCATTTTCCAAATATCCAAGCTGACAAACCGCACTGTACTACTACCACAATGTAAAATGGATGTGTCAAAGCCAAAGAAAACATGCACCCTCTCCTCTTGTCTGGAACGGACAAAACAAGTGACCATAACATTTCAACAGAACATGTGCATGTGCCCTTTGCCTGACTACAGAGGAAACAGTTATACTAAAGCCACAAAGCAAACCTAAACAGGAAGTGAGGAGGATTTCACAGCGAGCTGCGTCATACGGAGCACAAGAACACAAAACAAACCTTAACACACTTACCATGGTTACAAGGACTCCATTCGCTTGAATATGCCATTTTTGGATGAATAAAAAAGCAGGATTTCAATCAGGCTGTTTACTTTCTTAGTTTAAAAAATGGGAGTATATTATTCCCTCGATTAGCAAAACTGACATAGTGACTTAACTCATATTCTGCTTATTTTTCATGTCTGACTATTTGCTCCTGTGTTAACCTGATCTCAAATCTACAACATAAAAATCATCTATGAGTCACATGATTCTAGCTCACCTTACCATTCAACATGCTAGCTGTTTTTAAAAAAGATAGTATTAACATTATAAGCTATTTCTGCAACAGCATAAAATTGGGTCTGAGCGAAATGGGATTTTTGGGGCTGATGCCAATACCAATAATTAGTAGTGAGAAAATCCTGATATCCGATAAACATCGGCTAATATTGTACGTATATAATATCCACTGAATATGGTTATCAAGTACCTGTGACAAAGACATGTAATAGAGGTAGGATGTCAAACACCTTAAACTTTATTCTAAACTTGACGGCACTGAGAAGTAAACACCCCACTTGTCAGTTATTTAATAACAAACTGCAAACTACGTAATTGCACCATTTGTATGCACTAGCCCAAGTATTTTTTCCAGCCTTCAAAAAAAGTTTTAATATCGGTGCATATTGATGAAACATTTGCCGATACAGATACATCTGCACCGGCCCAATATTGGCCGATTAATATCGATAATATCAGACACCCGATGTATCAGTCAGGCATTAATATAGAATAATATGTTACATCTTAAACTTTTCTTTTAGCATTTAACACCCGATAAATATTGTTTAGAGCCTGACGCACCACATAAAGATAGAGCTCCCTCCAGAATTTCAATTCATCGTGGTCCAGCTTTCATGCATGTCTGGGCAAAAGCATTCTTTTACAGCGAAACGTTCAAGTAGATTCAAATGGTATCTATCAACAAACACTGAAGGCATACTGCATTTTCAATTAAGCCATTTTCACATGCTTTGAAAAGATAAGTTGGAATATTTGACATGTTTTACTACTTCCATGAGTGCATTCAGAACATTATTTTCTCATGGCAATTGCCTTTATCAAGTAATGCCTTAATTTGGCAATTAGTGAAGCTTCTGTCACTGTCAAAAAGGGAAGACATGTTATCTTTGTCTTGACTGAACATGAAAGCTGTATCATTACTCTTGTATGCCCACATGAAGAGAAAACATCCTTGGTCTATTACTTCTGCACACAGTGCACTTCATAAACAACTGCACCCAAAACTCAAACAGCCTAAACCTCCAACTACCACCTGACCACAGATGTTCCGCGAGTTCACAGCTACCTGTCATAAACGAGTTCATGACCTCAGGCCTCTCCCACCGTGATGTGTGAAACAAGATAAACACGTTGATAATGTTAGCTCTGTCAGTGCCAAGTGTACTCTGTGAGATATGTCCATATCAGGGACATTCCTTACTGTTTTAAGTAACTCGGACTTATGATGTATTTTCTGGCCCTTCCCCCAACTGTGGCACGTAAAATGGCTTCCTAGAAAAGCGTATCAGCTGTCCCTTTTAGACCAAAGCGAGACACTGACTATCCGGTTGCTTTTCACTTTACGTTACGACTTGTTAGAACTTTTTAACCCACGAAAGCAAAGAGTAGCACAGAGGGTGATCTTGCGTTATAAATGCCGGATACGATGCATGAAGGCTAAAGTAACGCTACAGGACAACAAACCGAAAGTTTTTGCTAGTCACTGTGAGAATCGACGTCTGTTGTGAGGCTTGGATTAGTTAAATTCTGCTTTATAAACTGCAAGCAAGTGGCTAAAATTAAACTATTATGTTAAACTGCTCCACGTATTTATATTGTCCAGCTTTGGGAATTCATTTTGGGCTTAACTCACCAAGTAATTGGAATTAGCAATTTATTGCATGATAAATAAACTGCGCGCAGCTGTTGTTTATCATGTGCACCTGTGCATAAATATCACCTACATGTCCTCGTCTATTAAAAAATTAGTGACGTTAGTTATCAAATAGTTATCGAACTTTGCCGTGTACGTTGTGTCAACGATGGCTACACAGAGAAAACACAAACATCAGACGTCATTACCAGTTAGCCAACATCAACGTAACGTTACATGAACAAACATTATCACTATCGCTCACTAACGTTACAGTATTTATGTTACTTTTGGGAACGGAAACAATTAATATTTAACGGTAATGAACAATGCTGCCGTTAAAAGGAGTCATAAGTAACGGCAGAGTCTAACGTTACAGAGGCGAACACGCTACCTACAGGGCTACCTGCATCTTTGCTTTAGCATACTGTTAGCTAGCCAAACCTGCTAACGTTAGTAGGCTACCGTTTAGGCTAGCGGCTAGCTAGCTATGAAACCACAGATAATTTCAGCAGAAATTTAAATTAACATTCACTCAAAATAACAGAAAACCACTGCATTAGGTAAATCTTTAAATAACATTTTCTGTGATACTCAGACTCCTTACCTCTTGTCTTCTTTTTAGGCCCAAACCATTCTAGCTATTGGAAAGCTCTTTTTTCTTTGTCTTTTCCACTTCCAGTTAGACGCAAAATGGACACAGCAAAACGCTTAACAGCTAAAATGCTAAAATCAAATGGATGGTCTCCATCTTTTCCTTACAACGGAACTGCGCATCAAGCACAAAACAAAATAAAACCATCTTGTCTGTCGTTCATTTTGTTATTCCTGAACAGAAGTGACTGATAGGTAAGGCTGCTAGCTAAGTTAAGTAGCCAGCAGGTACCACAGACAGGACTGGATGCATGGATGGCAGCAAGCGATGCTGCCTTCTCTGGCTGTAGGAAATATCTCAACCACCTATCCAAGGAAACATTTATTTTACATTCTTGTAAACGTGACAGAGAGAGTAGATAATGTTTGGAGAACTACAGACGATTGACCACTTGAAAATACCGCTGCCTTTTTTTTAGGTGGTATATAATAAACAACTTGATGTTTTGTTTTTTTAGAACGAACATACTGTCAATTTACCAATCACCAATTCCGAAGTGAAGTCAAACAGGTGAAACAATTCAATATTTGCTCGTTGGTTTTCCATTTACGGCAGTTTCACGGTAACAACGCGGTAATTTATTACAGATTTTGGGAAGTCCTATAGTTTGGAATGCAACATTTCTGTGACGCACAGGTTCCTCACACTTGACGTTCAGGACGGTGTTGTGCCGAAAAACGACTGCACCCGATGTGAACGCGCATCAATAAATGCTTTTAGGTCCACTAGGGGGCAATGTTGGTGTCAGTCACTGGGTAGCTACAAAATGCATCAGTCACGTAGGCCTATGTTTTATTATGACTGTCCCAGAGTTTCATATTTATGGACAGTTTCATATGAATGTAATTATGTACAAGTTTTTATATATGGGAGGGTTAAGGAAGTGGATGAGCTCAGAGAGCTATAAAGGGAGATATTGGTACAATGTGAGGTCAAAACTAATTGACTACATAATACACATATTATTGTCAATGTCATATGATCTCAGTTTGATCATTGTCTATTATTGCATATTGTGTAACGTCTATCTTTAGGCATAGGGTTAGCAGCCAAGGGTTATAGCCTTTATAGTGATGCAAAAATCCTAAATATCGTCCCTACTGACTCATACAGATTATCTACACAACATGGTCATTACATCCATTAAAGCAGTGACAGCACTCAGTGTGCGGGTGTGGGTTATCATCCCATGTTTCATGCCTTCTCGTCAAAAGCCTATAAATAGCTTTAATCATGATAAATAAAAAGTAAGGCCTACATTTTTTCATAAAGGAGCCTACACATTCATTCACATAAAACAGCAAGTAGGCCTAAGTATCTGTCTGCCAAAGCAAATGACTCAGGCAGTTTTAATGATTTTTTTATATTTTCAGAGTTGTGGCGGGGTGGCAACATGATACTCATTGATAGCTCTGAATGTTGCTGTTGGTCATTTGGTTCTTGGTAAAATATGTTTTGTAAAGTGGAATTACACTGTTATAACAAATGAAGTTAAATTTCACTAGTCTTCCTTTTCAGTCGTTGTATGCTTATTAGGGACTGAGCCCTAGCCTGACCCTGTTGTAATTGTTGCGTTTGTTTCTTGCTTGTTCATACATAAGCGTCTTAAATGGATATTATATTAACATTTAATAGGCTGGAGGCCATGACCGGGCATACCTGACAGGCCAGTGTGCGAGGTCCCGACCAATGCTGCTTGCAGCTTTAATTTCTATTTAATTTTTATACGCATCATTTGCATCGTCACATAGCCTATAGCCCATTGTTAGGCCTAATGGGTTTTTTGTTCCACTTCTACCAAGTTTCACCAGTCATTTATAGTTGGTGTAATCAGAAAACAGCCTTTAATTCAGTTTCTTGAAAATATCCTGATATCCAGTTGTGAATGTAAAAAATATCGAATATCAGAAAAGGAAGGAGAAAGCTTTGAGGTCATAATAGATCCACAGCTTTATAAAGAAATTGTAAGCTACAAAACAAGTGGAACATATCCGGAGGGATACTCAAGAAATGAAAAAACTAATTTTCATCGAAGGCCAACGCATTTGATGTGCAAAGTAAGACAAGAGACAACCTGTTGATCATTCGGCTGCTGCCCATGGCTGCGGAGGATGGGGTGCACCTTCAGCCACAGGCTAATCCCCAAGTGCAGAATGGAAAGGTTCCTATGTATGTTCCTTTTTACCACGCAGCCTTCAAAATGTACAACCTTTTTTTTTCTCAGACAGGATGCATTGAGGCTATAAATAAAAAGATTATATAGATAGATAGAAGGACAGATAGACAGATCAATAGATCAGTCCAGGTGATGGTATGGATGTAAAAAAGGATAATTGTTCCAAGCCTACAATAAGTATAATAGAATAGCCAAATAAAGCTATACATAAGACGATATGTGGGCAGTGGTCATATAGGCTACTGGATGTGTTTAATTTTTGCCCTAGAGGAGTGGTCTTCAACTAGGGGGTCGTGACCCCTAGGGGGTCCGTTGAGGTGCTGCAGGAGTCCCCATAAATAGTTAAAATTTTTAATCAAAGTATTTTATATCTGGGAATTTTTTTAAAATTTGGAATTAATTTTTTTAAAGTAAACTAAAAATTAAAAGTAAACTAATATTAATGTGCAATGATGAGCTACTTTTTACAAATATGATGATGACTGAGTATAAAATAGGTTAAAAACTGTTAGCTCGTCGTAAAATGCAAAACTTTTTTTTTCACCTGGGGGTCCCTGCTCTGTTTCTCTATCGATCAAAGGGTCCCTGGGCTGAAAAAGCTTGAAGATCCCCGCCCTCGAGATTTGGGTGTATGTGTGGTCTCTTTCTTACTATATGCTTTGATTATATAGTCCAAACTATTATTGTAAACTTTTTTTTCTTCCGAAGATGGAAAACTCTTCTACAAGAAAGCCAATCAGACTGAGGTGGTGTGTGGGGCTGAGGAGGCTGCCGCAATCTTTAAAGATTTCCACGACAGCAGCACAGGGGCACACTGTGGCCAAAAGAAAACCAGGGATGCCATCAGTAAACGATTTTACTAGCCTGGAATGTCAAACGACATTGACACATGGGTAAATATCTAAGGTGGCCCCTAAACAATGAGCTTCTCTTTAGTTAAACATCAACTTTTTAAAATAGCAAATAAGCAAATGCCTTAAAAACAAAAAGTTTATTTTACAACAAAACAAAGCAGCCGCAATTTCATAACAGGACTTCTAACTTCAAGCTAATTCAAATTGTAAGAAACAGAATTTTAATTCTGTATCCATTTAAAAGCTCTCATATCAGTGTCTTTTCAACAGTAGATATGTCGTAGCCTTATTAAGGTTGTGAACTGTACAGATTAAGTTTGACTAAAAATATACTTTAGTAAAAAATCACAAATTGAACATGAATATGCACATCAGGTTCCTCAGAACCTTCAAAATTAGTTCTACAAAGTTGATATCAGGCACACAACAAAAATATGAAGGTAAATATGTAAAACAGTGGTCAAACTCATTCTCCTCTTTCTAATTTGCATTTTTTCACTTACAAGCTGTATGCAACTGTCGGACTCTTGGTGTCCTTTCCTTTCATATCCAACATAACTATGATGGACTGAGGAAAAAAATGGTAGACAACTAAAATGACTCAGGGAAACAAACAACTACAAGAAAACCCGCTTATTTCAACAGATTTATTTCTTCTTTTTCTTCTTCCTCGGAGGTCCTTGATCTGAATCGCTGCTGCTTCCTGAGTCTGAGCTGTCTGAGGAGGAAGAGGAGGAAGATGATGAAGAGGAGGATGAGGAAGAGCTGTCATCGTCGCTGTCACTGCTGCTGTCGCTGTCATCTGAAGACGAGCTGGAGGAGTCGCTGCTGTCTGACGATGAGTCACCGGAAGAGCCGTCTGAATCACTGCTGCTGCCGCTGGAGTCTTTAGCCCTGAGAGCAAGTGGCGGAGCACAAAGGAGAGACGTGAGCACGGAAAACAGAGCGGCGTGTATCGTGATTACAGGCTCACGCTGTACCTCTGTACTGTCACTTCACAGAAAAGAGGAAAAAAAAAAAGGATTTGCTACAATTTTGAACTGCTTTTAACCTTGTTGACTGCTCCTCAGAAACAGCGACTGTTTGTCTTATCTGAAAGTGAAATTCCATGATGTCTGCATGTTATAAGCACCATCAGCCATATTTTTGTTTGGTTGTTTTACTAAGACTGAAAACATAGGGGCAAATTTGGAACACTTCTGCAAACATGTAATCTTTACTTATCTGGATGTTGCATAGTCCTGCACAGTTATGCAATCAGATAATTGTCATCTACTGGGTAAGAGGTAGACTGATATGTCCAGCAGCTGATATTATCGGCCACCATAAACACAAGGCCTTGACTGATATGGGATTTTTGGGGCCAGTGCCAATGTTAACAACAAACAAAAAAACCCAACAACAAACAAACAAACAAAAAAAAGAACCTCTGATGTATTGGCTGATAATACATACAAATTGTGTATCTATACAATATGTGATTATATATTACATGTGTATATATATATATAGAGAGAGAGAGAAAGAAAGAGATAGATAGATAGATGTTATACTGTTATTATACTTGTAACAAGGGTATCTTTTTAAATTTTAACAAACTTTATTACGTACATCAGTGTGTATACATGCATTAAGCAGCAGACTTATTTATTAGATATTTTAAAAAATGGACCGCCCTCTGCTGGACAAACTACGTAATAACACCAGCTTAAATGACTAGTCCAGGCGCTGTCCATTCTTAAAAACAATTTAAAACAAATAACTTTATAATGTTTAATATGATTATATATTATCAACCAATTCTAGAAATAAAAAACTGAAAAAAAAAAGAAGAATGTGTAAACTAAAGCATAATAGCTAAATAAATAATAATGTTCAGTATCAGTCAATTGCTGACTATTTTGATAAAGAATCAAAACAAATAAATTGTTCTCTGCATTATATGTTCTATGCTAAGTTTTCATGGAAAGAATATATCCTATACATGGTGCCTGACAAATATATCCATTTGCTGGTTTTATTGGCTGATAATGGCCTATTGCAGATGTATCAGTATTGGAGTACATGTTCCCAGTATGCGTTAATAATAAGACAGCATCCTTCAAAGTTCCTTGGTATAGTCACGTCGGTGCAAAATCGGTCAACAATCCACACAGAAAAGGTCTATTTTCATTCCAGCTCAAAAATTCTGTATATCTGCCACCATATAAGTGATTGGTGAAATTTTCCCTCTAAAAATCGGTCTCAAAAATCCCGTAGCGGTCTGGCTCTAATAAGAGTTTCATCATGTCTTTCGTGAGGGTGGAACGACAGCTTCATTTGCCCTACGGCCAACAACCTCAGATATCTCTTGACTGACTGCACAGACAAGCATGGCCGACCACTGTTAAACAAATAAAACAATTACAAATAACACAACATCAGAATCTACGCTGGAGCCCATTTGTCAATAGAGATCATATAAATGGGTGTTTTATTAACTGTAATACCTATTTGGCTGCATTACTGGGACAAAGCCACAAGTCAATAATCGCTCTGTGATAATGTGAGTCAGTTGTTTCCAGGCTTGGGGGTAAAAGGTGGAGTGAAATTAAAACTAAACAGACCTTTTGTCTCAGCAGCAATCTTGACTTGGCAAACACAGGTGTAGCCAATAATATTATTACTTGCTGGATAGCACTGCAATAACTGCTGGAAGTAAGCCATCGTTAAAGGTTACGCCTTCCACCTGTTCTTTTCCTGCTATGACAAGTCAAACAATGTCCGCTGTGAAAAGACCCATGAATCTGATTCATCTGGGGACGATGAAAAAAATTAAATAAAACAGCTGCTTGTAAGGCTCATGGAAGAAATGGGCGCTAAAGTGGGTTAAGTCACGTCAGTTTTATGTACAGTATAAAGGCAAGTATCACAAATTACAATTTGCCTTAGTGAGCTTTACAATCAGCAGTAAACTAGTGCTTAAAAATATGGCTCTTTTTCCATAAGGCATTTTGACATGTCAAAGTAGGAAAAGACGAGGCATGAATAATAAAATTATTGGTTGAATTCCATTTAGCTGCTTCAGTTTTATGGTCCTGCTCTTGTGCATACTGGCTCACGGCCAAAGCTGTCATGGCTCCCTGGAGCACTCGAACAGATCAGAGCCCTTGTTAATGTAATTTGTAACACATGTGCTGTTCCTATTATGGTCAAAAATGTTATTGTTGACAGTAACCTACCTTTTGAAAACCAAACCCCAGAAGTTAAAAGAGAAATTAAGGATGACTTGGCAAATTTTAACTTACAAAACTGATTAACATCAGTAAAGAAAGTCCTGTGAAACGTGCAAACAGTCCATCCGCACAGTCACATTATAATTTCTACAAGCAGTACTCATGGTAAGTACTCTTCTGACAAATGAGAGCATTTACTCCATTCAGTGGTCAATGTGATAACTGCTTGAACAATTTTTTAGACCTGTAATTGCTCATGATCATCACTAGAGGGAACTGTTACACCACACTTACGTTGATAGAGTTCAGCAAGCGTCCTATACTTGAGCCCCTGAATCAAGAGTGGGACAGTAATGCCACAAAAGAGTTAATCTACTGGTCAAGCATCCTGACATCCGTTCCCAGGCAGATTTTCACGCCAACTCAAATATAGATTCACATGACTACTCGCCTCACACCATTTTCATATGACTCTAATGGATAACTTGTGACCTTATTGACTCTTCAGTAAAATTATACGAAGGGCCCCAAACTGATTAGAACGGTCATGGAGCTTGCATTAGTCAGGAAAACTGAACGAGCCGTTTTAACGAGATGAACAACATCTCAAAGATTAAATCATTCAATAGTTTTTCCCCAAACATATAATGAGAGTATTACAGAATTCTTCCTTTAATAGCACCCCAAACTATATAATAAGAAAAGTGTAAATGTGTAAATAAATGATTTATATAGGTTAAAATGTAGTAGATTAGTACAGTGTCAAAATGGTTGAAAATCAGAAAAACCTTTGGCG
This sequence comes from Naso annulatus, assembly GCA_029783625.1. Classification (NCBI taxonomy): domain Eukaryota; kingdom Metazoa; phylum Chordata; class Actinopteri; order Acanthuriformes; family Acanthuridae; genus Naso; species Naso annulatus. Next base: position 17,455,092 of record JAPZDX010000006.1, on the reverse strand, counting down.
ACACTTTACT
>JAPZDX010000006.1:17416572-17429685 GCA_029783625.1 Naso annulatus | reverse complement strand
GTTTTTTAAGGCATTATCACGCTCCTATTATTTATGCGTCAAATATCATTGCTCTCTGGACTCCTTCACCTTAGTAGCCTGCATTTGAATTAATTCATTGCAAAGAAGTGAATATGGGCTACTTGAACTTGAGTTGCTTCTCTGCTATCTTGTTTAAATGCTCCAGTTGTGGAGGCGGAGTTTGTATACCTGATTGTTAAGCTGAGAGACTTTCGCGATGATTGAGGAGCGATGATCGAGGATGCACTCGTGTATCCTCGCTCATCACTCCTCGATGGTCGCTCCTCGTTCCTCGATCCTCGCTCCTCAGTGCACAAATAAGAGACTTGGGACGGTCCTTAAGATGGCGTCGTCAAAGCAACTTTCAGGTCGATCGAGGAGCGAGGAAATGACAAATAAGAGACTTGAGACGCACCCTGAAAATCCTAAGGCTCCCGTTCTATTTGCCCAATCAGTGATGCTCTCTGACCTCTCTGTCGTGATTGGTGCGCTATGCTGCACTTCTTTGTGACAGGTGATGTTGGTTTGAGCTAATTGGCTGTTGAAACAAGTGACATGCCTTACCCCAGGATTCCACTGGATGCGTGTTTGCTCTGTGCTCCGCCGTCCGTCAACACCTACCGGCTGCGTTCAAGCTGTGTTTCAGAGCGCAGCACAGCCGGACAGCTGGAGTTATAAGACTGCCGGATTTTGCAGTAATTAGGCTACAGAATCAAGTGCAACCGCGGCCTTTGATAACCTCTGACCTGTTGACTTCAGGCCTGGCTCTGCCCATAGTGACAGTTTATCTGTGAAGTTATTTGTGAATTCAACACAGAGTGTTTTACTCTGAAATTAACTGGATGTGTTAATGTTGTATCTGTGTCTGTCTTCCTGCTCTGCTCAATCTGCTCTCTGCTGAATTGCTGTGTTGTGCTTCATTGTGCACTGCAGCTGCCATCGGTGGAAGCACAGTACGCACATTGACCAGAATTGTAACGTATTAGCTTCAGTGCCGTTTCGGAGCAGATCGCACCGCACACGCATGTGGTGGAATTTAGGGATTACACTGTAAAACTCGCTTCAGCTGACAATTGAATCTGCAAGTGACACTGTCAGCCGGCTTGAGTTGAGCTGAGACAGACCAGACTAAAAAGAGAGAGTGAACACAAACGAATACAAATTCAAGCCGTAGCAGAAACAGGGAGGGGAGGGGGCGTCGAAGTTACTTTCCAAGGAGTTTTATGCTACAGCTAGCTTGATTTTCAAATGTTATCAGCTACAGCTTTAACTCAGTTCCCTCTTTGCATATTCATGTCTCATGCAGATATCTTTTTTTTTTTTTTAATTTTTTAAATTCCCACCTATATCTCTTCATCCCTCAGGTGAAGCAGTTGGTGGATGAGGAACTCTTTGCCCGTTACGACCGTTTGCTGCTCCAGTCCAGTCTGGACCTCATGGCCGACGTGGTCTACTGTCCCCGTCAGTCCTGCGGCACCGCTGTTATGGCGGAGCCGGACACAACCATGGGCATTTGCTCGGCCTGCCAGTACGCTTTTTGCACACTGTGCAAGCTGGGCTATCATGGTCTCTCCAACTGCAAGTTCCCTGAAGGTAATGACACTGAAGATACAGTGAAGTGTAACAAGAGAGGAGGAACTTTTTTGTCAGTGTTGTTACTTCAGTATTTTTGGCAAAGCTCCATCAACAACCATCCAAATGCTCTACAGTTATGCTGAGAACTAAAGTTACATTTTTACCAGTCTGAAGGAAAAAAAGAGTTATGCTCTTGAAAAGCTTACTTTAAACATGTTAAATGCCTTTTCAAAATGTAATTTGTGTGAAACAGTTGACTAAAACTAACTGTACAGTTGTGAATTTTTTTTTTTTCAGGTACACAAAAGTCATAAAACTCCTTGTAGAGTTGAGAGACATTTTGATTAATAAAGGTTTTTTAGATTCTGTATAGGTAAAATGATTAGAGTTACACTTTTTAAACAAGTATCTCTTCCGTCCTAACTCTTGAGTCCTTGGTTTAAAATGAGGTGTTTTTTTTTGTTTGTCTTTCCCTGTCTTGTGCCACAGCGGACTTGCGTAACCTCAGAGACGAGTACCTGTCTGCCACAGCTGATGGGAAAAAGTTCATGGAGCAGCGCTTTGGGAAGAGAGTGATCCAGAAAGCAGTGGAAGAGTCCTTTAGCAGAGACTGGCTCAATGAGAACTGCAAGAGCTGTCCACGCTGTGGAACCAATATACAGGTTGGGCTCCCCCTGCTGGTCGTAGCACAGTAGAACATGGGTGACTTCATCAATAGGGGTCAGTGTTCACTGCTGTCAGATTTAGATGTGAAACACGCAGAACTTTTGTTTTCTTTCAGCATTATCCACACAGTTAGAGAAGGCTGTCAGGTAGTTAAACTGTACAGATGAGGTGACTTTATGGAACAGCCTGACTGTCTTAATTGTTATAATGTATTCTTCGCTGTCCCTGATGATTGCCACATCCTGTCCCAGGTTTTGTCAGTTACTTTTGTTAACTGATGTCCTCTCCCTCTAATGTCTCATCCCTGTGTCTCTCTAGAAAGTGGATGGCTGTAACAAAATGACCTGTACCTCCTGTAAACGATACTTCTGTTGGCTGTGCCTGGGCCTGCTCAGCAAAGTCAACCCATACAGTCACTTTAACAACCCTCATTCACCCTGTTACAACCAGTGAGTAATATAGTTTCTCTTTTTCTACTGTAGCCACGTAGCCCCTCACACTTATCCTTCTATAAACACATCGGCTGAATGTGTCTTTCCTTGCAGACTTTTCCTTGGTGTGGATATTGATGAAGAAGATGCCCTTTGGAGTGATGAGGAGGACTGACACCAGCACAGGACCTGTGAATGCACTTTATCTCATACAACATCACTCTGCACATCGGTGCCACTACAAACATGTACCGCCACTGATTATGATTTGAATATTATCGGCCGTCGCTGGATGAAAACACAAGCGATGTCTGGTTGTAAGCTGAGCGTATTTTAATATGACAGTTGCCATGTATGTTACGTACACATGAGGAATGGGAAGTGCAGTCTTGGCTTTTATCCCAGAGAGAAGAAAAGAGATGCAACAGTTGTTATTTCGGTAAAACTAGAAATTTTCTTTAAAAAAAACCAAACAAAACATGATTAGTGGCGTGACAGTATAACAAAGTCGTAGGACTTAATTTTAAATTCAAAGCTTAAACTAAGTGAAAAGAAAAACAAAATTTTTGTGGAATTTTTCATGATTTTACAGTAGATTAGGTCTACAGGTAATCTCTTATTGATTGGACATACATTTTGTGATGAGTTGCGACTTCTCACTGGCCTTTAGTTGTCAAGGATATTGGAACCACTGATCAACTTATATTCTGAAGTTTAACATGTTTGCGCACAGTTAGCTTCTGAGTTGCAGGGAAAATAAAGACTGTGCATTCTTTGTCACATTTAGCATCCTGTGTTCTAGAGGAAGATGCCACATTTCTGGCCAGCTCTCAAAAAACTTCAATGTAGAAAATTATGTGAATTTTCTTTTCTTTTCTTTTTCTTTTTTTTAAATCTCATTAAGACTCACAGACTCGCAAACCAAGGCAAAGGTACATCACACAGCCTTAATTCAAAACTATGGAGGTTTTGTTGCTTGTTTCTGCTTTAGGTTGTTTTGGTTGACTACACAGTGTGCTCTGTACAGAGAGCACTCTGTATATTAACTTTTTTTTTAGGTTGGGGTCTTTTTTTTCTTAAAATTATGTGTCTTTTCTTTTTCTTATGATGATTTCATTAAAGTCAGGCCGATTGAAAAGAGGAATTGACATTAATTCTAGAAGGCGATTTTATCATTCGTTTGAATCAGATGTGTTTGTCCGTACGGACGGAGAGCACTGCAGTAAATAATCCTCTGATGGGGGCACTGGGATTGTGACTATAGTGTGTGTGTGTGAGTGTGGGTGAAAAGGGAAATCACACGGTAAACAGCCAAAAGTTGACCCGATGAAGTAACGCCCTCCTTTGTAGAAGATTGATTTTTATGTTGCCAAACATTAGTGTCAAAGTGAGGCTATCAAATCTTGATAATGTCCATGGATTAAAATTTTATTTTTTGTAATGTTAATTTATTTTCTTGTTCAGACATTTATCAGAAAGGAGACTATCTCATTGCAGCAGCCCCATTTGAAAGTGAACGTTGCATCAGAATATTTCCGTTAATTCAGCGTTCAATAATTTGTTTTTCACTATTGCACAAGTGCAGTTCACTTAAGGGATGGATTCTGGTTATGACTGGTGAAAAGACAATCGTTGGTTCGTTCTAGAAATGCACATGGATTCATTGTCCTGAACATGCGGAGCCACTCTCACCTCATGTATCATGCAAGAAATGTTTGAAAGCAAAGACTGACAGATTCTTGTTCGAATGCATTCAGCATACTGTTCCTGAAAATAAATGTGACCGTTGAACATTTTGTCTGTTGTATTTAATGAGACTGAGACAGAAAATTGTAACAATCACAGGAAACACAAGGCTGAAAAATTCACTTTGGTTGCAGCTTAATTCTTTGGCCTGCAAAATGGTTGTTCTACCCTGATTCCAAAAAAAGTTGAAACGGTATTTTTAATGGAACCGATCATTTCTCTTTGGCATATACTCAGTTGAGAACAAGACAAAGATCATTTATTTATTGTTTTCCCTGATTAATTTGAAATCTTTTTTTTTAATTTTAGCAAACCAACAAATTCACTGATGATTATAAATCGTAAAAAGATAAAATTCTCAACACAAGGCTTAGACCATAGGTAAGCCACTGAACGACAGAGAGTTTTTACAGTGACAAAGGATTCACACATTGTGCTGCGTGTTGAGAAGGAGCAAACCATCAGCACAGACAGATGGACATTATTGTCATGGGAAGTACAGCACAGTCACTGATTCAGTAAACATGCGCATAAAGTCCAAAAAAGTGAAGAGACAAAACAGTTAGCTACAAGGAATGTAGCTCCAGACAGCTAATATGGCGGCCAGCTTGGTTAGCAGAAAGTTAATGATTAAAAAAAAACAACTAAAAACTAAATTTTAGCTACTACATCAAAAATCTGTAATTAAACAAATGAAATCAAAAAGCAGTTTATGCTCCAACAAGATTATTTTCAGCTCGTACGCTCTGTAACTTTTCCTCCAAAGTCTACACCTTCAATATGAACCACATCCAGGCGCCGTAGAATATTAACATGACATAGTATGCCATATTTGTTATGATAAAAAATGTTTTATTAGTGTTTTGTAGCCCGTCTTACACAAAGAGACACTGCTGTCTCACTCAAATATGAGACATGGATGGCAGAGTTAGATCATCAAGACTTCAAGTCTCATTTCCTCCAAGCTGATATTTAAATATTTATTCATAATGTTGGTATATATTCACATGATATGTTTATGTTTATTTACTTATTCATTTAATGTAATGGATAATTTGTGTAAGTGCAGAAGCTGCCAAGTTGTTTTTTCACAATGCGAAAGATTTACAAGATTTTTAAAAAAATTAACAGGGGAAGCAACTGCTAATAAATAATTTAGAAGATAGTTTTGATCGGAAATTTCTCTTCTAATTTTTTTTATAGCCTAGATGTTGTTAGAAAGTTTTTATTTTTTGTTTAATTTTATCCCAACATTAAGGCCTGAGATAATTTTGAATAAAATGTAAAAAGTAGTAATATTACAGGGACAAAATCGAGTATTTCATTCAATTATTTGCTTACCGTGCTGTTTTAAGAATACTTTGAACCTTTACTGCATCTTATTACCTGCAACGTGACCCACATTTACTCTGTAATCCAGAGGTTATGCTGTGACAGAGAGAAAAACAATGAAATACTAAAAAAACAAAGAGCCCACGTTTTAGCCCGAGATTGAAAAGAGACGACAACATGGTGTAATCCCTTTGGCTAGAGTTGCTGACAGGGGATAACCCTTTAAAACGGCCCCTCTCTCCTGTCCTGCCCTCTGTTCAGCCGCCCCCCGCAGCCCCTGCCTGTCTTTCTCCATTCAGACTGACTGACTGCCTGAACCACTGTTACTATGCCTGTAAAGACACCTGCTCTGACAAACACAGGAAACCGCCAGCAGCACCTGAGCCACACTGAGGACCTTCACTAACACCTCAAATCACTCGCCGTTTCAACCTCAAGCAGGAAAAGGTTAGTGTGTTTTCATGTGGTGGCTGATGGGACGCGGCCTGGGCCTCAGATGGTGATGATGATAAAGTCCCACAAAGCTCAGTGTCATGGATGTGTGATCTGTTGTCAGCCATGTTTTTGTGGAATGCAGTGCAGGCTTGAATGGATAAGCTCTGCCTGACTGGAAATCTATTATGTTTTAACAATCCTGTGGCCTGTCACAGACCATCATCATCTTCATGATCGCCTTGTTAATCAATACTTTCTGATTAGATGCAAAATATTTACCTTTATATTTACTTACCAGACAAAATATCAATTAGAGACAACCTTATCAAACTTGAGGGGTTTTTTGTGGGATTACAAGTGGCTGACAAGAGATACGGAAGTTAAATATTAATGAATGACTGTAGTTTTATTATTGTCATAAACACAACAATGTCTGCCCACATGAGCTTACGTAACATGTTTAAGCAATAACACACAAAAAGATCACAATCGGATACGAGACGTTTTTTCTTTCGCAAAATTCATAAATCTCTGACAATACATTCACTGCACAAGATTATATAAATAAATCGTGTGTTTAATCATCTATTTTACCGTCTTTTCCAGGGTTAAAAGACAGTTAAGACCTTAATCCTCAAATTTAAATGTCACTTCCAACTTTTGATCATTTTTAAACTTAGAGTTTTGTGAACACATTCAATGCACATCAGCACTCTTATAATTAAGTATCATAGTATGTACAGTACAAAAAAAAAACGGGATTACTTATTTTTTGTCACAAATCCCTCATTTCACGTTTTCCACCTAAGTATGTTTGACTCCACCAGCCTCAAAGAAAAGCAACTGTTATCAAATGTGCAGTCAAAGATTTTTGGTCTCTAATTAAGTGAACTGTACCATAACTAAATAACATCTTGAAGGGAGGGACAATAAATGCCCAAATAATCATTCTAATCAATAATCATTAATCAAAACCACAACCTCAGTGGATTTAAATGTGTATCTGATAGCTCACGAATTGACAACAATTGGCTCAATTGCTTGAAACACATAAAGGATGGACGTATGAGGGAACTAACTGCCTTAAATTATATTGACAGGCTAAAATGCAAAGTTCAGTGGCTCTGTTAGCGACGGATTGATTGATGCTGCATTGTCTTTTTGTAGTTAATCTGGTGTTATAGTAAAAATCTGATGTGAAAAGTGGTTTATGTTGCCATCCAAGGCTTAATTAACAGCTCCTCTCCTGTTAGAGACATACACAGAGACCAAACCATCACAGCTCGTCCACTGCACAAGCAAGAATACAGCCGAGCGGACGCATCATGATTGAGAGTGACAGAGAGCTGTCAGCCATGGTGCAAGAGCTGTGGGACAAAGACATCAACAGACTCACACCTGGAAAAGACTATAGGATCTCTCTGCAGGTGCACACACACACACACATATTACCACAAACACAAATAATCCCTTTATTAATTAAGACTTAAAACATCTTATAATGTGCAGTTTACCTTCTGCCATATATTTGCTGTTTCTTAAACACGAGCCTTTATTTTGTGGACATCTTGAGCTATCAATAAATATCCATTGCATTTATTTTAGACATAAAAGGACTGAATGCAAAATGTATTGAAGCATGCAGGAAAAACAGAAAGCAGGGCGCCTCTGTAAAGGATTTGCATGAGTCAAGTTTTGAGTTTGAGTGGTTTCCTTCCTGCTGCAGGGCAAAGCTGGAGACAGCATGGCCATCACCAATGATGACAACAACGACGGAGCGGGATATCCTCTGTTTACATTTGTAGATGAGAACATTTTCAAAAAGGAGACTTTTTTGGGTAAGCTAAAGAAAAAAATCACAATCATTTGACTTGATTTTAGGAGTTTTAAGTCTCTTTTCCATTACATAGTACCATCTCTACTCTACTCATCTTTGGTATTTGGTACTCAGGGTTGGGGAGGTTACTTTGGGAATGTAATAGGTTACACAACACTAGTTACCCTATTTAAAATGTAATAATGTAACTATTTCAACTACTTTATCTATGAAACATTATTACTTTTTGATTGCTTTTCTAAATTTCCAATAATTGTTTTCAGCTGTTAACCAGTTTCAAATGTTTAAACCAGGAACTGTTAATGGCAGACGTGGGGCGCTGCAAATTCAAACAAGAGAACCAATCAAAAGAATCAGAACAATAAATGTAATTGATTACAGTTACATTTATTGTAACTGATTACAGTTACATTTATTTTGTCATTAAATTATGTAATTTTGTTACATGTAATTAGTTACTCCCCAGCACTGTGGGTTCTTTTCTATCGGTGTTTTCAAGTACAAGACACTGCCCATGATAGTACTGCCTCAGTGTAGCTGGTTGTCATAGCGACACCACCACTCTGACCAATCATGTGTCTGCAGTATTTCATGTCACCTTTTAGTACCTGCTCAGCTTTTTTGAAACATCAACAGAATAATTTTATTATTGTCATAAACACAACATGCTGGATCACATGAGCTTACGTAACATTTTAAAGCAATGACACACAAAAAGTTCACAATCAGATACGAGATGTTTTTTCTTTCGCAAAATTCATAAATCTCTGACAAAAAAATTCACTGCACAAGATTATATAAATAAAAAGTGCTTGTTTAATCATCTATTACCGTCTTTTCCAGGCTTAAAAGATGTCAACTTAAACACCTCAAAATTAAACGTCCATTCCAACTTTTGATCATCTTTAAACTTTAAATTTTATTAAAACATTCAATGCATATCAGCACTCTAATAGTATATTCCGTCACAGTATGCACAGTATAAAGAAAAGTTTGATCACTTAGTTTTTCACAAATCACACACCTCATGCTTTCCACCTAAATATGTTTGACTAGCAGCATCAAAGAAAAGCAACTGTTACCAAATGTGCAATCAAAGATTTTTGGCCTTTAAATAAGTGAGCTGTAACATAGCTAAAAAAGTAGGTACCAGTTACTTTTACATAATGGAAAACCCAGAGTAGAGTAGAGTAGAGAAGAGTAGAGCTGGTACTAAATATTGGAAAAGCTACTTTGGAGGCCTACAGCTGCATTTTCTAGAAAGGGAACTGATAACATAGTTACACAACTGCACTGTCAGAAAATCTTTGCACTGACAGGATCTCTTTACACATTCCCCAGCACCATTTGCTGGTATGATGTTGTTCTATCTGTAGACTCCCTTCACAGCAAAGCTTTTCATCTACTCTTAATCTCCTTATGACGAACAGTGGAATGTTGCATAATCACAGAGCATGCAGAGTTGACGGGGCTGGTTGCACAAAGATCCTCCCCTACAACCACTTGCTTCTCCTCCACATCTTCCTCCGCAGGATTACTGCTGCTGAAGCATGTTTCTCTCTGGCATTTTTTGCCTGGTGATGTTCTCACAGATTTATGTTGTGCTGCATATCGTGAGCTGTGTTATCTAACAGTTGGTTTTCAGATCTCCCCCTGAGGCTGCCGTCCCATTAAGAAAAGGAGTGTTACTCCCTCCTTGCTATTTTTGTAGTAGTTTGTCTTTGGTCTATAGTGACCTAATTTCATGTCCATCACCTACTTAGTAAAGCTGGAACCATTTTGTAACACATAAATGTCAGCTGTAACCTCTATCTACAGTGTGGCTTTGCCATTAAATCCATGTTTTGTAGGATTGGACAGCACTTAGACATAAATGGCGCCATGTATAATCCCAGACTGAACAAACTGTCTGCATTTATGTTTTCAGCCTTTATCTCTCTGTTGGATAACTATGAGAGTGACACAGGTGAGCCAGAAATTGTAACACCCGAAGAGGTTGCAGAGAACCACAAGTTCCTGGACTCCATCATCCAGACTCCCACGATGAAGGTACCTGTAAGGGACTTTTGGAAATAAACCCCACCCTTTTGCTGCACCTCAAAAAGGGCCTTAAAGAGTTAAGGAGTTGTAGAGTTGTATTAACATGAGTGAATATTACTGAAAAAAGATTAATTTATTATTTTCATTTCTCCTACATATGGTAGGCTGGGTGTAGTCTGACTTTTAAATATTTCTGAGTGCTCTACATTTTGTTCCATAGATGAATACTCTGTTGTTGTTCTGTTCTGATATCTCATACACATCTGGTAGTGGCATCAGTGCCGAATGGAGAAAATATCGCAATAATTTCAGGACAAAATTGCAAATCCGAAACCACTTTCTCCCATAAGTTTGTAATGGATATGATGGTTCGTTATGCAGAGCAGTCTGGAGTGTTTGATAATCAAAGAAGCACTAACAGCTTCGCAAGACTGTACTTGGAGACGGTTTTGCTTTAAGCTAAATATTAGCATGCTAAGATGCTCACAAGGGCAATGCTAACATCCTGTCTTTTAGCAGCAATGTTTACTTTGCTTAGCATTGTAGTTAAGCATATGAGCATGCTAATGTTCACTAAGTAGCACCAACATAAAGGCATGTTTGCAGGTTGTTCGTCGTCACTGGCGGACTCAGAGGGGGAGCCAGGGGGCCATCGTCCCCTCTGGTGCTGTAATGTCAGAGAACATGCCTCGAAAGTGCCCTCTTGGTGCCCCTATGTTAGAAAAAACATGACAAAGTGCCTTCTAGGGTGCCCTTCCAGTGGACAAAATGTGGTTTAGTGCCCAACCGCTTTTTGCGCGCTGGTGCCCCACCACATACAAGGGCCCTTTTTACTGTTCTTGCCCCTGCCTGTCAAACATCCTGGGTCCACCGATGTTCATTGTGGACAGATTGAAATTTGACCTGATGGTGTCTGCACAAAATTTCATGGCAATCCACTGCACAATTTTTGAAACAAAACAATCAAGAAGAATTGCACAACTGATATTGATGCGGCTAGCATGGCTAAAATTTTAAATGACAGGGGGGATTTTCATTTGTTTGCAGACAGCTCACAAATACCTGGTAGACAAGCACCTCTCTCCAGAGAATGAGAAAGAATTCAAGGAGCAGCTGTACAGGATCTGGTTTGAACTTTATGCAAGGAGAGGATCCAGCAGGTGGGTGAAATCTGGCACAGCACCTAAATATAACTTCACCAGTGGAATCTGGCACTACGGTGGGATTTGTCCCACTATGAGAAACTGGCTGCGTGTAGCACATCCAGCCAGGCAAAAAAAAGCAAATGACTTAATACAGTTTTGCAATTTTCATTGATACATAGCTGTTAAGTTTCAAAGAGAAAAAGCTATTCGACAAATGACTGACAAAATGGCATCTCTGTCTCCCACCAGGCCAGACTCCTCCGGGTTCGAACACGTGTTTGTTGGAGAGACGAGAGGAGGACGCACTGTCATTGGCTTTCACAACTGGATCCAGCTGTATTTACAAGAAAAGCTGGGACACATTGACTATAAAGGCTACAGTGTCAATGCACATTCACCCCAGGTACAATAAAATGTAAAAAAAAAAACAGATTTTTTTTTTTTTGCAGATACTCTATACAGTATATATATAACACTTCATAAACATGGTCTTTTTCAAGTATTTAAAAATCAACCCCCCCATACAGTTTTAGCTCCATCGTAAAGATCCTCCTCCGTCCTTTTTAACAGTCAGCTTTTAAAAATGTCCCCATCACAAATTCAAACTCATGCACTCTTTGACAAACTCTTTGATAATTCTCTCATCTGTCTGCTGTCACCTCTCATCTGTCCATTCCCCCATATTGACTTGCACACTTTGTATCTTGCGCTCATCATCATTCTTGCACCCTGATGAGAAACCTGACATCCTGCCGCGACTACGCTTGCTGTCTCGCCTTTTGCACAACTCTGCCTTTCTAACCTGAGCACATGTTTTGGACTGTAAGCTTGTTGATCATACTTGTGTTGAGGTTGCGTTTCGTAAACTAATGAAAAAAGTAAAGTATCTGTGCAAATGTTAATATGAAATCTTGCTCATCGTAGCTTATGCAGCCAAGTTTATCTTTTGGAACTAATTTGCGGTTTTTACCATCACCTGGCTTTACACTTTCTATGTGTCCTCCAGTATTCCATGCCAAATTTCTTGCATGGTGCACTGGAACCAAGGAGCATAATCATGTTTGATTTAATGATCAGCTAATGGCCGTGTTGACCAGTAGAGCAGACTTCCCAAAAATGCATGTATCTCTTAACATGCCTGCTTCTTCCCCATCCCTCACCATCTTCATCTCCTCTATTTCATCACTTGCCATTTCTTCTCTCTCTCTCTCTCTCTCTCTGCAGCCTGATGAGAACAAGCACATCCTGGCGCTACAGTTCAGCTGGAAGAACGGCATAAAGCCCAAGGGCAGCATCTTTATCGGCGTCAGTCCCGAGTTCGAGTTTGCCCTCTACACTCTGTGTTTCCTCACCTCGCCCAACGAGCGTGTCAAAGTCCAGTTCAGTTTTTATGATGTGGAGATTGTTTGCCATCACTACAACCAAAAGCACATAGGCACCACTTACCCTGTGCTCCTTAAGTACCGGGACCCTCAGTAACTAAACAAGATTATTTGAGACATAACTTCTCCAACTCTTTAGTTTCCATATAAAGTGTCACAGGTATTGTTGTTGTCTTTTTATTTTAGATAAAGATACAATAAAACCTTACAAGACCCAGATGCATTCGCTTTTGTTTTTCATGCACAATGATACCTAATCTGAGAGGATGTTAAGAATATACATCCTATGCAATGTCATTTATACAGTATGGGCAACCAATTACCAATATTTGGAATTTACTCTCAGTTGAAATAGATTATTTTGAAAATCTTATGTGTATCTATCAATCAGTCAGTCAATCAATCTATGTATCTATGTATCTATCTGTCTATCTATCTATCTATCTATCTATCTATCTAGAGAGTAAACTGCGATGGAGAACTTTCTCAGTTTTTAAATTTAATTTATATTCCATTTAGCTAAT
>JAPZDX010000006.1:17385934-17402717 GCA_029783625.1 Naso annulatus | reverse complement strand
AAAAATAATTATTATGATAACTAAAAAAGACCAAAGTACTATCTATCTATCTATCTATCGCTCTCTTTATACACACACACATATATATGTATATATATATATACATAATTTAGGCTGAAGAGTAGAAAAAAATCCAATAGGGCAAAGGTCATCTTTCCGCACCATCAACATCATCCACTGAGCCATGTTACCAGGTGAATTTGGATAAACAAACTTTATTTTGCCAGGTGCAGGCACGTTGAACTGCTGACAGTTTCAGCTGTAAATTCCGGCAAAGCGCACAAGCAACAAAATTCCTTATCATACACATTTTACACAAAAGTCAGCCTCAGTGCTCTCAAATCCCTCTGTGACGTCATTCCTCCTCCACTCCAGCAGGGTCACCCGGTGCAGGTGTTCTTGTTGTCCAGGTGTCATTCATAAAATAACTCCATTGTGCCAAGAGCTGTCCGTGTCTTGTCAGCTGCCCTCAATTTACAGAGGCGGAAGTGTTTTCTTGGAGTAATTGATGGGAATTATGTGTGCTAGCCAAGTGCCTGCACCGCTTGCATGTTTTAGCTATCAAAAGATAAGAGGAGGCTTTTTGATTTAGGGAGAACCTGGGAGTGAGCCATCTTTCCAAAAGACAACATGCCTTACTTTTCTGGCCTCAGCTGGCCAGACTTTTTGTGCAGATACAATTTGAATTTACGACTGATGATAAAGGCATACAATATGTTTTAGGACCAAACGCCTATTGACTTAAACAGCAGAGACTCTGGTTCTTAATTTTGTTCAGAGATTGTAAATACAGGTAAATACTGGATGGTTAGTTTAAAAATGTTTTTATTTTAATCTGCAGAAAATAAATTTCCTTTTTTTCAGGTTTGATTTTTATCATATATTAGTATATTTGCCTAACTCTACGCACTGAGTAACTGCTTGTGAGACTTCGCTGCCAAAACAAATCCAGAACTGGGCTGTTTGCGGAAGGACTTTTTCATAGCAGGACAGCAGTAGTGTAATATTTAGAAAATGTTCAAAAAGCACAATGTTATAACAATGCTATAAGTGATACAGAAGATTTTTTTCTTTTCTAAAAACAAATTTTGGACTTAAGGGGATTTGCGTAATGCTTTCTTGTTGGGAGTTGAATGAAAAGATGGATAAAGCTTTCGCTAGCAGACAGTTAGCTTAGCTGAACTTAATTAGGAGCCTAGCTTTAGTTTGCTTAGTTTATCTGAACATAGGACTGACATTTTCTTAGAGTCTCTACTGGTTTGAATTGAGCTTTACAGATTATGTATTTTGTTAAAAGTAGACAGAGTTATGCTAGCTGTTTCTGCCTGTTTCCAGTCTCTATTAGCTAAAGCTAACCAGCTGCTAGCTTAGCTACATGTTTACCTCACAGACATGGGTGGTATTGGTCTTTTACTTTCAGCAAAAATGCAAATAGGTTCCAAGCTGTCGAATATCAGATTATTACTTTTTTAAATATGGTAAATATTGTCCGAAGTTGTGCATAACCGTAGCGTGATGTGACCCTGAGTCTAATATGTCTACTTGCAAGGATTTCTTTACCATGCTAATCAGGTAGACTGATTGATTGAATTTGGAGATTGATTTGCAGCTTGGGCACAAAAACAGAACAACCAAAATGACAAAACAAATCACAGACCATGCTGGCATTGGTGCAGAAGAAACAACACAGCAATCAACACAACTACCACGCAGGGCTAATAAGAGTTTCAGAGGGCACTGTTTAGCACAAATGGAGCTATAGCTTCGAGTTTTCTCAGAAAGGCAGCTGGTGGAACGAGTGAAAGGCCAGTGGAAAAACCACTTGTAACATGTTTATCCTCCGTGGGAAGACAAAAATAGATAAACGCTTTGGCTTTTAAAAGATGTTCTGCTAACAAGAAAGGTATTCTGGGAAATGTGGTCTTAAGGCCCAATTTCTTAAGGCAAAAAGACAAAGCTAGTTTAATACAGATGCTGACGATCACCTCCACCAGCTAAATTCAATTTAAATGAATTGATATCAACAAATATGCAGCTAATAGACTAAAAACATGAAGACCAGTGCAGACGTACTGTTGCAAACTTCACATTTTGACTTTATCATCATGTAAAAGTTAGAACATCCCATTTGAGAATTCAAATTACTTTTGACCAACAGCAGTCAGTTTGAGCCTCCTGCTGTGAATCTAGGTTTCAGATGGGAGGTTCCCCACAATGTCAAATGATATCATATCATTGCATTCAAATGATATGTCGTTCCTCTGTGTGTGCGCGTGTATGCGTGTGTGTGTGATTGGAACAGAGGGAGGGGTGTTATCATTGATGTGTGAGTCATCCTGACCCGCCCCTCCTCTCCCTGCACTTCATGTTGTGCATGTGTGTGTATAAGTAAGCGTGTCTATGTGCATGTGCTTGCGCGAGCCTCCTGTATGCGACATGCGTTTATGTTGTGTGAAAGTCTACATGTTTCTAATACCATGAAACGGGCAATGTGAGCACTGCGTGATGTTGTTTCACATGTGTTTGCCATGGCGATGGCGTGAGCATCCCTGTGTTTTGTGCATGCGTGTGTATGTGAGGCTGGTAAAGCAGTGGTGAGTCATCCACAGGCCAGCATTGCCTGTTACCATGGGTCATACACAGCAGGTACCCCCCCTCCCCATGTAATCCTTTTTTTTTTCTTTTTCTTTTTTACCCACCTCTCTTCCTTATCCTCTTCCTCCTCCTTCATCTCCTCCTCTTCTTTTTCCTCTCTGACTCACAGATGACTCCCCCACCACCACCAATGACATCATCAGCACCCCCTCCCTAACACTTTGTTGTGGTGAATCATACTGTACGTTGAGATTTTATCGGCTTCTGTCTTCAGCCAACCAGCAGGGCAAACCTGAATGTCAACCATTCATTCATAAAATCAGACTCAAGTCGCTGAAGCATGTTTCTCTGAATACTGTGGCCAGTCAGTCATTTGGTTACTTTAGTGATGTCATCTATTACAACACATTTACAGTGATGTAATAAAAGGAATTAGACATGCTGCGATGGATGTTGTGGTTCCTTTTAAACACAGACTATGTCATTACCATTATTTAAATGCCATTGTTCTTACTGAAATGACCTTTTGTGCTTATATATTCCTCATATACTTAATCCACAATATTATTAGGATTGCTCAATTTCTGAGGAATTTCACAATTTCTCACTCACTCAGAGTCACACAAGCTCATACTGTAGTTGCAATCTATGTCCCTCCATGCGTATAAAGTACAATTAATGATGAAATTAGTCTTTTCTGATCTGGAAGTCTGTAGAATCAGAATAATCTCAGGTAGGAGCTGCTGAAATGAAGTATCTAGTGTTGCACAAGCAAAGGCAGGTGAGAAGAACACAAGCTGGCACACTGCATGTTTTAACATATTACTTTTTTGAGGAGGGAAATGTTAAAATGTGTTTACAAGTCCTCAAGAGTAAACGTAATTTAAATGCCGCATTGCAACTATAACTAAATTAGTTGAGTTTAAAATTACAGGTGCACAGTGTGATGTAAATGAGCATAAAGGCTCCAATTTAAATTTAGCCACTGAGATATTTTTATAGTGTCATTAAGAGTAGGTGCGTCATCTTCAAATTTGTAAGTTTCTTTTTTTTTTTTTAATTTATTTAAAATAAAAAGCACTCATGAAGTGTTGGTTAGACAGGTACATCATCACTATTTCTATAACAAAAAAAGGTTATATTTCACCTCATTTGATCACAGATGCTGATTGTACAATAAGTTTGGCTAAGTTGCCCGTTAATAGGACAAATAGTAAAATTCACTGACATTGCACTAGTACTATAGAATATATTATCTATCCTGAATAATCTATGTCGATATTGACATGTTAATACTATATAATTGAAAAACAATTTTGTTTAGTATTTTTAAGCATGCATGATATTTGAATTATATTGTTTTTCTGCAATCTATGCGAGGAATCTACATATATGGATTAAATGTGCAGTATACCAAATGCCAGTACAACAGAATGAGCTTTTTATGGCCTCATATGGCAAATGTATTACAGCCAGATTTGGCAACTTTAAAATGAAAATATACGATCCCTTCATTGTATTTCCTGTAACCATCCACTGAAAATAATGTGGCATTATCACATCTTTTCCTTTATTTTTCTTGCTGGGTGTCACTATTTGGTCCATAAAATGAAAAATAACCCTTGCTTCTCCCTGTACTGCCTCCCTCTGCAGAATGCTGACGAGTCGAGTTCCTGCGGACGTCTCTGAATGTCATAAAATCCACCATGTGTCTGTGTTATTAACTGGCAGAATGTCTGTGAATGCCAGAGGTTAATGAGATGCTGCTGTATCAGATGCAGAGAGGCGAGTTTGTCCATGACTTCATCCTTGCTTTTATGTATTTACGCTATTTATTAATGATGCCTGAAAGACTGCAGATTATTGGTGAGGAGCTGTGACTATTATCCTCCTTCCTTCTTATGTCTTATTCTATTGTAAATCTATTATGTTGCATTGAATGAATTACAATAATATTTCTTTACTGTATATTGTAATGTAGTTTATTGCATTCTAATCCACTCTCTTGCATTCAGAGCTTTAGATTGTGAGTTGTCCATTTCTGACTCTAACTTGTCACTTCCTGCCAACAGTTTAATTAATGTTACAAAATGGTGCTCTTAGCGATCTAGCTCACATTTGACTGCACATGCTGTAACCATGGCAACAATAAACCTTGAACAACATTAAAGGTTGAACTCAAAAGTCATGGCAACACTAACTTACGATTCTGCCAAGAATTTCATTTCTTTATCTGCTTCCTTTGCAGAGCTTTCATGGTATAAATGCTGATATTTCACTCCCACTGGCTAATACAGTATCGTATTATTATTTCTTTTATTGATTTGAGTCAGCTCTACTGAAATACGTAACATTCTGCTGGTCTGACACAGTTTGTGTTCGTTCTGGTCGTATGGATCCACCTGGCATCTCCTCCTCGGCTTGCAGGGCTTTTTGTGAATGGAGACTCGCTGTGCTATGATGGGAGAATTGATGAATGGGAGGGAGCGACGGGCGGATGAATGGGAGGTATGGAGGGACGTGTGTGGCTTGGGAGGGAGAAACGGAGGCTACGTCACATTACGTTTCCGCAGTGCATCAAGGGAACTGGTCTGTCTGTGACTCATACTGTCGGATGGGGAGGGGTGGAGGTGATGGAGAGGAGAGAGAGAGAGAGAAGGGCAGAGGGAGGAGGAGGAGGAGACAGAGAAGAAGAGGATGAGGGAGAGAGAGAAGGAAAGGCGGGGTCTGGTCTTTTTTTGTCCTACCTTTCGTTTTTCCATCCCCCATCAGTGATGTAATACAGGTGACCTATGCATCACAGAGAGGAAGCCGTCCTCCTCTTCCTCTCCTCTCATTTTATCTGTCTCTCTTCCTCCTCCTTCCTCTTTCCTTGCTCAGCTGACTGGCTGAATGCATGAATGAACAGGCCTCTCTCCTTTTATTGCAGTGGGGGAGGGGACGACACAGGAAGCCATGAGGCAGAGCAGGAGAAGAGGCATGAATGAGTGATAAGAGAGAGAGAGAGAGAGAGAGAGAGGGAGGAGGAGGGAGAGTTCCCATGGTATCCGAACTGATACACACTGACTGCTGATCTCATCCTTTACGTGTGAAGCTGCTGCTATTGTCTGTCTGCTTATGCGTATATGTGTGCAGATATACGTGTCTGTGTGCCCAGTTTATGAATGGATGCAACCTTCTTTCATTCATTGAGAAATCCATGTGCACGTTTTCTGCCTCTGTCACCTTAAACTGCTTCTGGGGATCTGTAAAAGAATGCAGGCAGAATACATAAATAGTGAGCTGACAAACTCTTTGGTCTGCAAATATTTAAGGTGATAATGAGGTCAGTCTCAACATGTATCCAATGGACAGGATCATATTTTTATATTTCTGTTTTTTTTTTATGATGGAAAGTGCAACTCAAATTCCCTCACTGTAGAGCAGTGTTTAGTTAATGTAGCAGTATGTTCATTAAAGTGTTCTTTTTAAAGAGAACAGAGCTTATACTGCATTTTCATAGCAACAAAGTAATAATAAAATGAAAACCTTGAATCTGTATTTACATATTTTGAACCTTATCAAGTTACTTTCGTTAGAAATTTCTGAACCTACCAACTAAGTATGTATGTTCCCTGATAGATAATGGCAATAGATAGGTAAGTAATAGATGAGGCAGAGGTGGAGAATGAAGTGATGTAAAACAGATGGTTTTTTTCGCGGCCATTATCCATTATTGTCTATATCAGAACATCTCTGTGTGCAATATCACTCGTAAACTTAGTTCAACTAGTTTATCACCAGTGTATCAAACTTTGAGTTGCAGTAATAATTAGTACTTCTATAAACCATGTGTCTAATATTTATTGTAAACTGTCGTGTTTGTGACAAACCTGAAGACAATTATCTCTTTGCATTCCCTCATCTACAGGAAGTATTTTAGTATCTTTAAGCTAATTGCTAGTCTTTTATAGCTCATAACAGACAAAGTTAGTGACTTGCTGGTGAACGGAGCATTTAGCACCAAGTAGAAGTAGCAGCTGGTGTAATGCATCGACCAAAAAACTCTATTAATATTGCTTCAAAGCTACACTTATCAATATTTGTATATTAACAATGGAAAAAAACAACTGTTTGCTAATAATTCAGCCAAATTACCTTTATAAGGTGATAGGTCAATATTATGTATGCAGCTTTCTTCCACTGCTCTTAAGTGGCATACCATTGTTACTTTAGAATAGTAATGTTACAATTACCATGTTTTAAACTTAAGATATTGTATGTAAGATATTTCATTGTAATGGCTCTGAGTTATGTGTGTGTGTTTGTTTGTGTGTGTGTGTGTTTGTGCTCATGTCAGTTGGCTAAAAGGGGCGTGGCAATGCGAGCAGTTTATTGCAGACAGGGAGATGGATTCACACACCTGCACAAGATATGTGGAAAGGTTGGTCGTGAGCCAAAGGACAGCTGAGTAACTGTTCGGGCCAAGTGGCAAAAAGGGGGCATGGCAGTGGGAGTGGCCTGCGACAAAAAGGCACATACCTTCTAAACGGATTCATATAACATGCCAAACTTCGCAGAAACACACGCTTGAAACACGCTTTATTGGTCATGGCTTGGCCCCACCCCCTTCTATAACTCATCATCTGTTTGTCGTAGGCTGTAGACTGTAAACTAATTTTTCATTTATGATGCGTCTGTAACTTTATGATAACGTGATGCCTACTTTGACTGTAACATTTTTAACTGCTGGCATGTAGCCTGCATGATGTGCACATTCTCTAGGTATATCATGTCTATATTTGTTTACCATGCTATATAGCGAGACCATATGCATAAGTGTGTACATGTGTATTTACACTTGTGCGTGCATGTGAGTGTATGTGCACATGCTTATTTCCAGTCATCAGACTCTGGTTGTCTCTGCCTCCACCTTGTATGAGTCAGAGCTGCAGTACAGTGTGGGAGGGGCTGGGATTGGATATCCTGCTGGTGGCTTGTCCACACACATGCGCACACATGCATGTACGTGCACACACTTTAGTGTTATACTTGTGAGGACCCTCAGTGATGGAATTCATTTCTAGACCTTTAGAAGAGAGGTCCATCAATAGACCCACCGTGATTGTCTAAAAGTCAAACTGGTCATAGATTACACGAAAAAGGACACACGAGAACATACGCAACTGGAGACAGATACACGCACACACTCATACCTGTACATATGCAGAGAGAAAAACAGCGACATACATGTCTGCACTTAACACACATAAACGCACATACATACAGTCCACAGACACACATGAAAACACAGCATGCTGTCACATCCGGCCCTGCGCTCCACAACGTGGCCTATAATTAGCTGCCTGCAAAGCTGACTGCCTAGAGATGAGCTAACCAGAGAGAGAAGTAGAGGAAGAAAAGGAGATGAGCTAACCACATGGAGGTAGATGCTCCTCCACAGAGGACAGAGAGGAGGATAAAACAGGAAAAATGTTTGGAGGGAGGGAGAAATAACCAAATACAGGTAAAGCTTCTCAAAGAGCGAACCACATATGATGGAGGAGAGATGGAGTACATTCACAGGGATTTATCCAAAATGTGTTACAGTACTCAGGGTGCACACACACTCTCAGTGTGGGTGGCCCCAGCAGGGATTAAATACCAAACCCTAGCAGACTCGTCCCCAACCCATTCAGCTATACAAGACGGCCAAATAAGGGATTGGAGATGTGTGTGTGCGTGTGTGTGTGTGTGTGTGTGTGTGTCTTCCACTGCAATACTCTGGAGCAGACTGGAGCATTTTTATGAATGGGGCTCCAGCAGCCATAGAGGTAAAATATGTCACAGCACTATAATAAGAGCGGTGATGGTCTCTTAAGTAGCACGATTTCCTCTGTATAACAAAAGTAGGCTTGAGACTCTGTGAATGAATGAGTCAGGATCGACGTAACCCTGCTACATCGGCAGTGTGGATGGGGGGGGGACTGTTAGGGGGTGAGGGAGGGAGAAAGAAAGAGAGAGAGAGAGGGAGGGGTTTGTGTATGACTCATACTCTCTCCTCGCTCATTGTCACTTTACTGCAGTAGCATTGGAGGACTTCTGGCCTGCTGTGGGCTCTCCCTCCTTTATCTCCATCTCCCTGTCTGCATCTCCATTGGTTCCACACCCCTGCCGGTGCATTGCCAATGTGTCTCATTCATGTGTTTACCCGCTCCTATAAGATATCCACTTTTTGTCACGATGCTACTAATGAGGGAGCTTTTACTCTAAGTAAATCCGCTGACCCTGACTGCTGGTCAGTAAGCACAAACTTGTGCTGGGCTGTAAGACAGAACTTCAAATTCCAGTGAATTCCACTGGAGAACCAAAATTTTCCAAACAGTATGCCAGCTATGATTTTGTTAAGATTAGTGGAATATGATGCATAGGCTAAAACTACAATGTACAGTATATCTGATGGAATGGTGAAACTATAAAAAGCATGTTTCAGATGGCATAAACATCAGAAAACAACAGAAGAGGGACAAAGGATATGAAGTCAAACTGTGTGAATGAGATACATTTTCAAACCTTTTTGCCATTGGAGGGAACAAGAGTGGAAAACAATGTTATTTAAAAACCTTTATTTCACAAAATGACGCTGCAATATATAAAAATCACCACTTTGGTTATTTGATGGTCTCTGTTAGTCTAATTGTTTGTTTTTTGTAGAGACTTTGTGGTCATGTACAGTTTTTATTTATAGTTGCAGTCAGTCAGTTTCAGCAAACACATCTGCATCAATAGCGGTGCTAACAGTAACGGCTTCAACCTAATTATTAGAATGAAGATCAGTCACATGAAGGTCGGAGGTTGGGGTAGAGCAGGAGTCACACACACGACTGTTGTCCAGGAAACTGGAGTTCAAGACCAATGAGAAGCAAAAAGTTAAATTTAAAGTGTCAAACGGTGAAATTTACCCTAGAATCTTTTTCCTTAACCTTAACTAAGCACTTTGTTGCATGTATGTAACCTGTCTGCAACCATTTCACCACGTAAACTAGGTGTTTTTTAAGGCTTTGTGGCAGGACATCTTTGCCTATTGTGCACAGAAGTTTAAGGGTGCCTTGTGAGTCCATATCACAAGTCAAAGGATGTGACAAATTCTGCAATATTTGACGAGGTGAGCACACAGCAAGAAGGCTAACTTTTTATGTTACTGCAATAATTTACTCTACGAAGCCTGTTATCTAACTTGCTCCCTCTGAAAATCTCCAGGGACCAGGGGCATCCCATAACTCAGTTGGTAGAGCCGACGCCCCATATACAGAGGATTCTTTCGCACTTCAGCGGCCCAGGATTCAATTCCACCCCTGACCATTTGCTGCATGTCATTCCTCTTCTCTCTTTCCCCCCATTCCTGTCTATATCTTCAGCTGTCTGTCAATAAAGGATTAAAAAAAGCCCAAAAATATCTTTAAAAAAAATCTCAGATCAGTCCTTAACTTTCATTAGAAGTGAGTTTAGCTGGCTGCACAGGCGTGAATGTGCATGCACAGCCATGTGTGATGCTTCAGATTCTGTGTCTTATTGACTGGCTAGCTTAGCCAACCTTAGCATGCTTCGCTTGTTTTCTTGACATTACACAAAATAAATTCTGAATAATTAAAACAATCTCTTACAAACTTGTTTTGAGCCACCAGTGTGCGAAACAGCCGTGTGTAGCTGTGATGAAATCATTTCCTTCTGATTTTCCGCTCCCTTAAATGTGCTACTCCATCCAGCAGCTGCCTTCCAATGCCATTACTTTGGCTGTAAATAATAATAACGATAGCGATGTGGAGTCGGGACTGTTCTTTTATTTTATTTTTTTTCATCAATGCTCAACACTGGGAGAAGCCAGATGCACCACGGATCACGGCATGACGTGAGGAAAGACTTTATGTCCGGAGGCAGAACTGTTTTCTCGCCATAACTACAATGATGATCTGATTAGTTTGTTTGCACAACAACAAAGCATAAAGTATAGTTACACAATCATACAGCAATGGAAAAAAAAACTTAGAAAGAAATATGCTCTTAGTAAAATCCCTAAGTGACATAACAGCAACAAGAGGCTTAGAAAACCTTTCACCTTAAAATTAGCAGAATGTAGGAAGATGAGCAAACCAACTGCTGGACTGATTATACACAGTGATGCTACCATGGTGATTAATGATGATGGTGATGACAAATATAGATAAAGAAGATGGCTATTAGCGGTTAAGTAAAACTCTTAACCTTGAGGAGAAATAAGTACGAATAGGTCCACTTCTTGGTGCTGAAAACAGGAAGTCTCTATGCTTGACAGAGGATGGGGAAATCTGTTGAAATTAGAGGGACATACATTTTACATGATGGAAATACCTGCTTGAAACTCACCGGCAGCGTCGGCAGTGCTGGTGGGGGCTTTACTTGCTCATGCGTGTGAGGTGCATTCATTATTATTCCATGCCTTCCTCGGCTTGACTAATGGGTGCAGTGGGCCCTGTGCTTTCACGCTGGGCAAGAGGAGGCATGGTAATAAGATACAGGGTGTGTGAGTCAGTCAGTGGTCAAACAGCTGGTAACCTAAACACTGCATGCAAGCAAACCTGCAGAGCTATAATAAGAGAACTTGAAATGACGTCTAAGTGAGTTCTTGTAGTCTGATGATGACGTTGCACTGAAGGTAATTTTTCTCTTTTTTGTCAGAAAAGTGGTATGAACTTCAAATGTGCTCTTTAATTTTAAACATACTTACAGTATGTTGAGTCAGCACCTTCAAAAGGCTTGACTCTGAGCCACAACGTCTTAGACGCTGAGGTGCTGTATGCGTGCCTATGTGCTAATATCTTCTGCAATGCTAAGTATTCAAACCATG
The DNA here is from genome assembly GCA_029783625.1 of Naso annulatus. NCBI lineage: Eukaryota > Metazoa > Chordata > Actinopteri > Acanthuriformes > Acanthuridae > Naso > Naso annulatus. Next base: position 17,391,259 of record JAPZDX010000006.1, on the reverse strand, counting down.
GCTGATATGTAGCTTAATCACAGTGTAGAATTTTTCATACTGATGTGCTAATTTGTAAATCACCGTATTAGAGACTCTTGCCCACACAGTTTTCTTTGTGTCCTTAATTCTGCACAATATACGGAGTTATCTACGCAAAGAACTGCCTTTTTTTTAATGGATAGATAGAGAGTTAAGAGGTATGCCTGCAAGCTGTACAGCCAGTTTTGTAAAATAGCTTGCTGCAAGACATTGGAACCACTATGCATACACTTTATGTGCTCATGTTAGCATAATATGCCCTTTTTTTTGTAAGCTAATTTGTTTTATGCTAATAGTGGCACACAGTGCAAAATCTCGTGCAAAAGTACATTTTTTTTAGTATATTAAAGGTAAAATTCGTACCCTTAAAAAAAAAAAAAAAGAAAACATATGAGAAGTTTGAATACACAACAGAGATCTCTGAGGCTCCCACTGGAATGAATGGACTTCTGGTTGACTAACATAAAGTTACGTGCACAGAGCTATTTGGAAACGAGGCTAGCAAGGCTAGCTGCTCTGTGAGACTTTACTTAGCAGTCCTTTTTGAAATGCTAACATTAGCGTGCTAACCTGCAGATTTTTAGCGGGTCCAGTATGATGTTTAGCCACTGTCACCATCTTAGTTTAGAGTGTTAGCATGCCGACATGTGTCTCAGTGTTCATGTCATATCTTTTACAGTAACTGCGTTTTAAATAGGCAAACAAACAAATAAACCATAACAAAACTTAACATGAAGTACAGCCAAGATTCTAACATTCATGGGAAAGTCATAGCATTGGATACATTTTTTTTCTAAATTTTTCATGATTTTTTCCCCCCTTGAAATTCATTCAATATTTGTTGAGATTTTTCAGCCTGAACCAGCAGCCCATCTAACCAACATTGCCATCCAATCACATTGCTAGCCCGATTAAGAAGAAACTGTTCAGGGAAACTATAAAATAACAAACAAACCACCTGACTTCTCAGGCTGATGTTGTGTAATGTATCAGACCTTAGTGAGTCATGAATCATACTCCGATTTATTGTTCCCATGAGCAGCTTTCTATCAAAGTGTTTTATTATTTTACCTCCCCAATCATTTTAACACGTTTACTTTCCTGTCTTACGGGGACAATGTGAAAAGATCCTGCTGGAAAAACAGCACAAACCCTCAGATGGAGCCAAAGAAAAGCTCACAGCTGATCATAGTTCTCATTAATCATCAAATATTTATAAAGTAATATTAAATTATTGCCAAATATGACTTATGAATGACTGTGATATATTAGTGAACAGTTCTGCAAGACTTGCTTTTCCTGAAACTACATCTGAAAAAATTGATTTCTGCTTCCATTGTTCCCTGACAGACCAAATCACAAGTTCAACTTATCCCTGCAGTAAATGCTCTGCAATGCAAATCTCTAGACATGGATCTAATTTCAAGATATTTTATAGTTTAATCACTTGTGTTAGATGGATTGCAAGATGTTTCTGGTTTCAGCAAATGCAATTCTTTCGAGATAAGGTTGCCTTTTTCAGGAAAACTGCATCAAACACAAAACATGTGTCAAGGAAATTTTAAAAACTCAATTACATGTTTTTGAAATGGTTTAACGACACAAAACTATAGGCTATTGGATACATTCAACCAGCTGGAATTAGCAAAAATATGTCCCTGCATACAATACAACAAAAAATCTTCTGAAATACACCTGGTAAGATTGGATGATAAAATTACATCTTAGTTGTGTCATTTTTTGTAGTGTAAAAACAAGCCTTCTAATGATTGACTGCCAACTGCACCTTACATAATGCCTCCTGGGCTGTTTTCATGTCTTTCTACCTGTGTTATGTGTCACACTACAACAATTTAGTGACTTTCTGTCATAAAGCAAGCTGTCCTTTGTGGATAATAAAGATGTACTTGACAGTACTGTGATTATAAAGCAGAATAGCTGAAAATAAAATGTTTTATCCTACACTGAGTTGCAGTTAGATATAAAAATAGTTACTGGCAAACAGGATAAAAGCAGTCTTGTGGTTTTCTCTGCGCTATTTTTATGAGCAGACAGGTCAGCTGCTGACAGATGTGAGGTGTCACAGGAACAGCGAGTCATTGTGAAGCGCTGGCCAAAGGAAGAGAGGAAGAGGAGAGGAGAGGTAATGAAGGTGTAATTTGCTAACCATCTGTGAGGTGCCTGGCTGCCCCGGGGGTTTCCTCTTCTCCGGAACTCCCCTTCCGCAGGGGCACAGGTGCGGGAGAGGAGAGGAGGAGGTGAGGGCGACTGGTAAAGAGGGAAGGGAGGGGTAAGGTAGGAAATGTAAGGGGGAAAAAGAAAAGGAGAAAGATGAGGAAGGCTAGAGGGAGAGATGCGAGAAAATTAGGAAGGGGATGGCAGGAGGCACGAGGGCAGCAACAAAATAGAGTTAATGGGAAAATGATGGAATGCTGGGATTACTGGGAAGAAAGAAAATACCAGGAATAGGATAAGGAACCCAAAGCTTTATGTTGGTCTTAACCACAAAATCCCAATTTTCCCACAGCTATCATTTAATGTTCCTGTTTTCTAATGAAGCTCCTTTTAAAAAATCTTAAAAGAAATATCCGAGAGATATGCAGGTGAAGGCATGGAGGAACGAAAGCCAAAACTATATCTGATATTGTCGGAATATTTTCGTCACTAGTTCAGTTTTGAAAATGGCACAGGAAGTGGTCCGTTTCTGCATCGCTTTGTCCCAGCACCCTTCAACTCTTCTCTTGTTTATGCCTTTAATATTCCACAGCTAATGCCTTTTTCCCTTCCTTCAAACCCTCCTTGCCCATCCATCACCTCCTACTTCCATACTTAGCTCTGCAATAACATCCCATCTCCATCCCATCCCACCACAAACATCCTCCAAAGAATTTCTCATTCTTTGTAATGCTTCACATTTAAAAAAAACAACAACAACAAAAAGAAAAAATTGTTTTAAGGCTAAAATGTATATAAATAATGTTCACTGTTGTCCATTGTCAGTCCAAAATGTAAACCAGAGTGTGACATGTGATTTTAGCTTTATTATGACAGATTTTCTCTTGTTCTAAACAGAAAGCATCGAAAGTGTCTCTCTGAGATAGTGGCTCTAAAAATGAGGGCTGGGTCCCACGCATTCCGCACCTGTTGAAACTCAAACTTTGTTATCAGTAGGTCAAAGGAAACAGTGGGTTCAGGTTAAAAATGCAATAAGTTTCTCCCCATTTTTTTGTCTTGATTTGACCTGCACTGGTGGCTCGTTAACTGCTAAATAATCCACCATGTTCTTCAGCAAGTTATTAGCTGTGTGTGTGTCTGTGTGCCCTTGGTGTTGGGGAGGTAATACATCTGGAAACAGCTGCCTCCCAAGTCTGGAGGGGAGGTTGATGAATGCAGGGTGCAATGAGAGTAGACCAAAAGTGCGAGCCACAAAACCAAAACAATGACCTGAAAGCTACTAAAACGATCAGAAGAGCTAAAGAAAATTGCAGGCTTGTGTGCTAATTAAAACATAAAATTTGTTGTTTATTGTTACAAGTGATGCCTTTCATAAAATACATGTCCTAGTGTGAATATAAAAATCTTGATGAGTTCAGTTTTAATTGTTGAGTAAATCTAATAAAAACTGTGCCCAAAAGTTTGCAGTCAATCTGGAGTGAGCTGGACCTTTTGTTAAATCTTATTATGACACCACTTCCAGTACTTTGAGCACCACAAACAAAATTCATTCACCTCCACTTTGCTGCGATTGCTGCAAAAATCTCAGTGAAAGACATTTCAAAACTTCAGCAGATAAAGCCAAAATTAGCTGGCAAAAACAAGTCCTACTAAACCATCTCCTTTCGTCCAAATACCCTTGTATCTCTTCCCATCCAGCCTACGCTTTAACCGCCATCGCACCATGTAACCTCCACACTTCCCGTTGAGTGTGCAGGCTGGTGGAGGTGGAGATGGTGGCTGGGCTCCTTCCTGCTTTGAAGCGCTCCAGTCAGCTGTGCTGCCTCCGACTGCCTCTCTCTCAGGGGCATATAATGGCTTTAAGACGCCGTGGCTTCCTCTATAATAACTGCTTCCTCTGCTCTTGTCCTGTCCTGGCTGGCTGGGTGTGTGGGCGGCTGGCTGGCCACCTGACAGGCTGACCAACGCTTAGCTCACATCTGTAGTATTACTAAAAGACAACACTATTGTCTCCCAGAGTCTTCTGTACATACAGGCCTGTCACAGTGTATATATTGCATTGAATGTCACTGTCCTATCTGGTTTCATACATTAGTGGTAGCTGTTATTGTGGAAACGTAAGAACAATTTACATTTTACATTTCAAACCTTTCCCCTGCTGCTGTGCTTTGTGTTGCTCTGTGCTGATGTCTTTGTCACAAGCTGCAGTTGCAAATTGCTGCATGTAGATTATTTTAATAATAAATCCTACTAACTGACTCAATAGTTAGTTGTGTTGCTGATCGGACAGGATGGATGGTCGCTTTACTGCCCGGCAATTTGACTGACTGGCTGATTAAAAGCTGGCTCCTTAAGTAGCTGACTTATTGGCTGTGGAATGCAGCAGGTGGTTGAGAATCTGAATGGGTTTCGCTGTTGTGCGTGTGTGTACGTGCACATTTATGTTTGTGTGTATGTGTGCCTGTCTGAGTGCATGTTTTTTCCCATGGTTGAAGCCTTTGAGCTTGTCTGCAGGCCCTCAGATTGCTTCTCTAATCTGGCATGTTTCACATTCCCAATTTCCTCCACTGATGCATGACTCCTCCGCTCTGTGTTCGACTGGAGACTGCGGAGAGGAAAGTACAACAACTGCCTGTCTCTCCGACTGTCTCTCTCTTTGTTGGAGATCTTCCTCCTTGCTGATGAATCTCACCCACTGAATTCTGTTTTCTCTTGTCCTCCATCAGTATAACTTCATGTCTCTCAGGCGCTGCAAATTGTTGCCAAAAATCCTAAGAATCAAATAAAACTTGAGTGACAGACAGTGTGGCATTAAATATTATGAATGAAAAGGAAAAGCACACATGAATAACAGCAATTCTGCAAGTATAAAAACATATAATCCTCTATAGTTCTTAAAGCAACATTATCTCAATTCATTCTAAAAATAACAGCTTCACAATCGTTTGATGGTACTTTTAATGAGGTAAATCGTGCCCTGTGTTTGTCACTCTGTGCCCTGATTGCTCGATGCTATACTGAGAAACCTGGAGAAGCAAGTAGGAAACCCTGCGTAGCGCTTTACAACACCGTGTAACACAATCAGTACGTTTACATGCACTGTTAAGTCGAGCTCCGGTTATAGCTCAA
>JAPZDX010000006.1:17263546-17274062 GCA_029783625.1 Naso annulatus | reverse complement strand
CTGCAGACATTTTCAGAAAATTGACAACAGAAAAAGCCAAAAGGCATGTCTTGAATTTGACTGTTTTGTACGCCCAACGGTCAAAAGCCTAAAGATTTTTTAACTCACAGTGATGCAAAACATGTAAAACATGTAAAAGCAGCATAACCACACATTAAAGAAGCTGAAATCAGCAGATGTTCGTCATATTTCCGTAATAGATGACCGGTGTGGGCCTTTCTGTTTGGAGTTTGCATGTAGGGTGCACATCACCCCGTGTGGGGATGTTCAGTCTGCAATGTCAGTAAGTGCTGATCAAGTTATTTTTTTCTCACACATTAGCAGATTTCACATTTCACACATTTACTTCCTTCAGTTTACTAACAGAGAAGAATATGTGAAAAATCCTCATGTTTCATTCACAGGTTGGATTTATTACAAACATCTGTGCTGGCCTGTATAAATCTATAAGGGTTGTTAATCGAATCGCCTATTGTGATTTATGTTGCACTTCCATCAAACAGAATTTTTTTGCAAACAGCATTTTCTGTGTATAGACCGAAAACTTGCATAGCTCAACAGACACTACAGAAGTAGAACTGCAGCCAGCGCGCCGCTTCATCTCATTAGCTGAATCTTTGATGTGGAGTATCGGCTCTGGACTTCAGCTGGACTGAAGCTGGTAAATATTTCAGCGCGGGGACTCATTTAGTTACACTGCCTGCCAGCGATACAGTGACTCAGCCCCTCGACGCTCTGTGGTATGACTTACTCGTGTGTTTTCTCTCATGACAATATGGGACTTATTTCGCTGGAATGCCACCTTCTCTATAGGCCCCAGAAATTCACGCATGTGCGGATGTAACATATTTCCGTTCGGCTTTGCTATTGCAACTCTTCACAAGTGTTGCACATGCAACACCTTGAGGGGATTACATGCCTGTTGGTTACTCTGGTCATGTTTCTTCAGACAGTCTTAAGATTATTTGAGGTGTTCACTAAATGTACAGTTGTGTGTGGGTATATAAAAAGAGTCAGGGAGGTAGCATTTTAGAGATTTAACAAAGATTTAAGTAGAAAAATGTAGCATAGAAGGAACTGAAAGTGGAAGTGAAAAAGAGACCAGTATGGGATGCACACATTCGTATCTCCAGCCCTTCACCACATCATCTTCAGTAATAGAAATGTGTCTCTGACACTCGTAGTGAGTTATTTGCAGAACCGTTAGCGGCAGCTGTGAACTTTGATAATGCTTGCATACATACAGATGACTCATAATGTATGTCTGCTTGGCCACAAAGTCGCAGCTCCATTTAAACACGGCACTGAGACAATTCAAGGCTCTCTCATGCTAGTAATGAAATGCTGTAATGAGACTGAAAATCTTCTCTTCTAAAAACTCTCAAGTTGCTCTGTGTCTTCATGCCAAATAAAGTAAATTACGTTTCAAGTGAAACCTGCTGCTTCACAAAAATACTCCGTCTCTGTTTCTCTGAAAAGGTTTCCAAGCTGAGGGTTAAACATCCACGTAGACTAACAATCAGCAAAACACATTTGAGATGCGGGGCAATAAAAAGTATTTGATTATTTTTTTATTCTTACGCATTCAGTCTAAAGAAAGAAAAGCAAGAAAGGAAAATAAACGACTTTTGGATGAGTAATCAGGGGGATCAATATGTGCGTATAACTTTACTGCAACTTCTTCTTTTTGCACTTTGCTCTTATGTAGCTGCATGGAAGAAACAACCATTACAAGTAAAAGTGATACGATAACAAACACAGCTCATTCATCACAGGTCATTTCTCCCTTAAAGACACAAAGCTGCAGCCTTTAAGGTGCGATAATGTTACTTTCAATCCAATAAAAACCAACCTGATTCAAGAATGTTCCTGAGCTGAGCCTCAGCTTACTCTCAATGCTGCAGCTGTCTCTCTTGTTCCCCCTCAATGATGGAAACTGTTTGGTAAAACCAGGAAACAGGGCCAAATTTTAGAGAAATATTACTCCATGAGTACATTTGACGCTTGGGGACAAGCACAGTTTTGCTTTGCATGCACTAATTTGATCACATTACTGCACTCTTAAGATCATAAAGCAGCGGGAACGAGGCAGGAAGAGAGGAGGGAAAGTGAACTCTGAGGAATGCTCTTTAACTTTGTGCACACGACTACCTGATCGCTGCTGTTCGGAGACCGCTGCGCTTTTCACAGCTGCGCAAAAGCCTGCTTTTACTGCAGGTGCCTACGGACGCAGTTCATTTGAATGGAGTTGTTTTAACAGCAGAATTAAGCCCATGACACCTCAACCTGAACGAACAACAGCCTGACGGACTCAGCTAGAATGTCAAGTTTGTGCTTCACTTGAAGAATTGCAGTTTCAACAGATTCTTGTTTTGTTTAAGAAGCAGGATTTTTCAGTCAACCAGCTCCTACTGCAGTCCATAAAAACTCTTTTTACTAATATGAAGAATTTAAAATGGAAGCATAAAATATAATGCTTTTCTCGAGATGTTTCTTTTTAATTGACTGCCAGTGGACTCCCTGGAAAAAGTCAAAGGTTACAGAGAAACTGTGTGTGCATGCATTTGTGTGTTTAGGTGAGTTGCCTTCTTGAGTTAGTGGGAATGAGTCGTATTTTTAGTGTCTCACCTGACTGGTGATTTTGTAGCTAGAGTTTATAAAATGTCACAAGACCTTAATGACTTTGTTTGCATAATTTTATGATGGTGGAGAAGGAAAATATGCTTTCTTAAGGGAAAAATAAATCCTCTTAACCTCCTTTTAAAAGTGAATCTTCAGCTCAAGGTTGTCAGTCACTGCGTAGCCTACAGCGTATAGCCGTCAGGCCCAAATTCAAGACGTGTGATAACGAACAAGAAAGTGAGCCCGCGGTGGAGACAAGGTGTGGCTCTGAGCCGCTTCCCTCCGACAGGAAACCTTAGGCTGCTGTGGAACTTGCTGCCCGGGCTTGTAGCAGGTGTCACATTCAGCAGGAAGATTTCTTTCCAGTAATGTTACACTTGCAGAAGTAGGAGATTTAGCCTGACAGGTGTGGCTCAAATCAGGCAGAAATACAGAAATACTCCCACACGCGGCAACTCACACACATGCTGACACATGTTGTTGATAAAATGGCTATTTTCCACCCACTTCAAAGCTCCTAAAGTGAGTCAGAGCGAAGGGAGAAAAGAGCCAGTCAGAAGTTGTATCGAGTTTTTTGCGGGGAACAGTGAGTCTGGAGGTCTGTAAGGTGAGAGCGGGTTGTAACAAAACTGTCTTTGATACAGGTGGGAACAAACCCAAGACTTTTATTTTGCTATTTATTTATTTTTTATTGTGGAGTTTCAGTATAGCGTTTCTGCAGATATGAGTGCTGTGCAGCTCATTTCCTCGTGTGTTTAAATCAGGACAGTCTCCTAATAAATATAGTCTCTTTATTTATCAATGCAATGCAAAAATAATCTTTTTCTCTGTCAATAAAGAGATTATTTTTGCTTTGGTCTCATCCTGTGGACCCTTTTGTGCATTTTTAGCCCAGATATATTGGTGTTTCTCCTCTGCCATCCTTTCTAGTTTGTGTACAGCTACTGTTGATTGTTGGGGGTAAAGTATTACAAAAGTAACGCGTTACAGTAATATATTATTTTTAGACAGTTATGAAGTAATATAGCACGTTTCTAATGCATTTCAGTAATGTTATTACATTTACTGTGTCCAGTGGTGCATTACTACCCGAAGTTAAGTTTTGAGTGATGTTTTTGCAGAATGTTTGCTTGGAAATTTGCTACAACATTTTCAGAGATGCGCCGATCGACTTTCACATCATCCACGCGACACCCATCTGCATAAATTAACTTGCCTGATTTAAAGACCTGCAATCTTGTGGATGCGCATTTCACAGCACTTTTCTGTGGGCTGTTGCTTTTTAAATTATGTCGAGCAGCTTCAGCTTTTGAGGTAATTTCTTTATCGTGCGATGTGTTGATGTGTGAATTTATTTCTTTCAAGATTAAAGAGGATGCCCTCAGTAATGTTCACGCACAAAGTAATATCACTGCAGCAAGCGACAAAACTAAAAACTACCTGTAGTCATAAAGTTGACAGTACAGAGGAAATTCTCCAGGTAAAACTGAATAAACTTTTAGCTTCTGAAATATTTCTGTGAAGCTTTGGATGTCTGGCAGAACAATACATTCTGATCGATCACGTCGGGTGTCGAGAGATTTAAGTAATCAGAGTAACGCTGCCGTGCCATGCGCAACTGCGCATCCCGTCTGGGGAGATGGAGACGTCATTATCTTTATCCGCCGTAGGGGGATCGCTGCAAGTATTTAAACTTAAATTATGCTCACATTTTTCCTGAGTTTTCCTTCCTGTTTATTGGCATTGTGAAAGTGATCAAGGTTTGAACTCAAAGTACAGCAAACACCTCTGCTTTGTTGGGGAAGAAGAATATTGCACACTGCCATTTTTAATGCATAGTCATGTGTGTGTCTGTGGTTATTTTGGTGAAAGTAACACAAAAGCAGTGTAATCAGCAAGTTCCGACTCTATGCAAAAAGTAAAGTTTTAGGGTAACTTATTACTTTTAAATGAGAGTAACTAGTATTATTTAATGTTTTACATTTTGGAAGTAACTTGCTCAACACTGACACACACCCAGGACAAACTTTTGTGATGCCCTGAGTAGGTTCAGTTTCACAGCATCCCAAACACTTTGAAACGGGACACAAATTGCCAAGACTTTTTGATACTACCGCCCTTATTGGTTCAGTTCTTTATTAATTGCTGCTAAACGTTAATTCATGAGTAAAACTATACAATATATAATATAATCTAAGGGCTGTATGTAGTCTTAACAAGGACTTGAACATATAGGCAGCAAATCTCCTCATGATCCCTCAGTCATAAAATGAACAAAGTATCAAAGATTCAAATGCACATAAATGAGGAAAAGAGAATGGTGTGATGGAGTCATGCTTAATTTAATCTCAATGAGATATGAGCTTGTGGTTTGCGCATCCAGCTGTCTGAACTGTTCGGACTCCCTTTAACAATCCTTCTTTGTGTGATTTCCCCTCGATGAGCTCTTGGGTTTTTTTGTGTGAGTTCTAGTCTGTGAATTCATGAGGCGTCAGCTCTCATGTTTATCAAGAAAGATTGATGAAAAGAAATAATCATCTGCACCGTGAACTGATTAGTTGTTGCGTTTCAAGAAAAAACGTGAAGGACCATGGTTTCTGCAGCGTTTTCAGGGAAAGGTGAATCCACAGCCTTCCAGTTTCACGCTTATTCAGGAAAGTCAAGAGTTTGTTTTCAGATGAGAAATAATGTGTGGGAATAAAAATTCTCACTTTTCATGTTTATGTTTTAGAAACTTGATATGTGAGTCATCAGGAAACTCCACGCTCATTTTTTTTGGGTTATTTTTAGGGAGGCGTTATTTTCAGAGGCCTGGCTGGAATTAAAACCTTATCTCTTCTCAGTTGTAATTTGATATTTTAAACATCTTGTATGTGTCTCACAAGCAACGACATCCAATCCTTCCATTTATTATTTCCCCGTGATCTTGTTAATGTGCTTTAAAGGATTAAAAACTCATTTCCTTCACCAGCCTTTCCTTTTTTCACATGCAGTGTGATTCACATTCTGCTCTAACTTAAAAAAAACTTTTGCAGTTTAATCTGACACCAGGATACTTTCAAACAAGATATGAATGAAATGAGAGAAGGCTGACCTTCCAAAACAAAGACTCTACTCTCTCCTCCTCTTCCTCTCGGCTTCGTCCTTCCTTCTAAGCTGCGGTGGTGCATGTTTTATTGCAAACATATTACCCTCATCCTCCTCCACCTTCCCTTTCTCATCTTCCTGTCCTTTCTCATTTCCTTTTTGTCAGTCTGACATGGAAAAGCCTGTTGCCCGTCGTCCTTCCTGCAGCCTCTCTCATCCTGTTTCCCTGCCTCCCATAAGTCTGTTTCATGTTATTAAACCGGGATAAGTGCTTGCAGAGAAAACCTGACTTGGCCATTATTTGAAAATAAGTAAAAGAGTGTGTATTAAATGAACTGCAGGAGCCTCTAACTATCTCCATCGCTCCCATTGTTTCGTTTCAGAGCACAGAAGACATGACCGCTCGCTGGCCAGGCCTTATGATGCGTTTTGCCAGAGGTTGTGCTATTTTTATAACAATGAGACACGAGCAAACCTCCGCTGTGGTGAAGTAATGATCCCGGGCATCAGTCTGAAGCAAACACAATGAACTAGTGTAAATCTGTGATTCAGAGAACTACTAGAAGTCAACAGATTGTTAGTAGCTGATATCACACTAATTTGAAATTATGTTTCCAGTCTTGTAAATGGTTCAAGCTGATGTGTGATTTTCTACTTATTCTACGGTAACTTCCTGCATGGGAGCAGCGCTGGAGATGCAAAATGGGCTTAAAAAAAGAATGGATGCATTGAATTATTGAACACCATGCGGTGACCTGAGCTGAGGCGTGCACTTTATCTAACTATTGCTGTCCTGTCAAGTGGAGAGTCAGTGGTCTTAGACACGGAGACAGAGACGGAAAATGCAGCAACAAAAGAGAGCAAGAAAAAGCTTGTAGTAAGACCAATTTATGATGAGAGACAAATGTAGTTTATCCGTGTAGAGCTGGCAGTCTTATCCTGCTGTGTGTTTAAGATGAAATGGAAAAAGCAAGAGGTGGTGCAAATGCATGCAAAGTCAGTGGCAGAAGGCAAAGGTTGAAGTGTCGGGTTTCATTGCAGTTAAATGGACCCAACTGAACTCAAAGCAGCGCAAACTAAGGTACAGATGTGCTTATTTTAGTTCAAAAAAGCCACTAAGGGTTAGTTTCTGTAACTGTTTCAACCCATAACCCGCTCATTATTTAGCTCCAAGGGAAATGTGTCACGGACCAAATCTTAATTTGTGACACCTGAACAGAGAGTCCTCATTGAGATAAAGCAGCAATGAAGCCACATCAATCATTTGTTCACATTATTTGCTTTTTTCACATGGGTCGCCGTTGTAATTCCAAAGCGAGGCTTGGTTGGGTGGACGCAGCGGAGATGTTTCATAGCAGCATGATAATGCCAGAGGCATCACTTCGACCGCTCGTGACAGATTTTAGAATTGACTGGAAAATGGTGGAATGTTTTACTCCAACAGGACTCCCTGCTCTTGTACGAATTTTGTTGGACACAGCAATAAAATGACATCCTTGCAGGTGAAGTAATGCCTAATTCCTAATAATAATTTCGATACTGCAGAAAATACTGGTAACTGGTCTTGCAAGTATGCCAGGTGATGCACCGATCAGATAACGCAATCATATCATATTTTTCTCTGGGTTAGTACTGTGCTCTGTTAAAAAAACAAACAATCAAACAAACAAAAACCTTTTTCTATGTACTGGTATCTGATAGGTACTTGCTATATAAGTTCAGGCATCAAAATCGTTACTGGAATAGAAACAGTTTATTTGGAACATCTCTTATTGGAACATCTCTTATTGGATCATCTCTTGCTAAATCAAAATGTTTTTTGTTGCAGTTTGCAACACTGCTTCATATCGTCAAACCTTCATGCTTTTCAGCTCTGTTTAGCAGCTGAAGAGAGGCAGATGTATTTGTTTCTGGAGTTGGTGGGGACCAAAGCAGAGCTAAGAGGAGAGTAAATATTGGACCCGTAGTTAACTGTGATTTGTCAGGTGGACAGAGCCACAGTTACTAAGCAAATACCAGTAATTCCACGTCTGCTGGATGTGTAACCGTTTAATAACATGTTGGCATCGGCCAGCGTGCCTGTCAGCCAATAAAAACCAACACAGCAACATTGTTTTGGTTTCACTCCAACAGTTTCTGGTACCAGAACTTTCATTTCTTCTGAAGTGAACTAAAAGTAGCAGCTCTGCTTCATAAAGTTAAACTGTGAGTTGACGTATGCTGTGTGCTCAGTGTTTGTTGGGGAAAGGAAGCGCGCTACTGTTCAACTTCCGCCCCTCGACTTTCCCAGCGGTTTGAGGGATTTGAACTGGCAGCCCTCCAGCCGCCACCCATTACAACTGTATATATAATAAAATAATTCAACGCCTCACTTTGCCCCATATCGATGTTCACATATTGATGTTTCAGTCTACAGATACACACATTTGTTGCTCACTCTAACTTTGTGTGTGAGTCTAAGAGATGAAGCACGTGCAGGGGTGGGCTGAAGGGAAGGCTGCTGCCCAGAGCCAACCCAAACAAACCACAGCCCACTGGCATGGAGAGCGGGGGAACGTGTGTGTTTGTGTGTGTGTGTGTGTGTGTGTGTGTGTTTAACACTGTGCGTGTCTGCATTCAGCTCCCATCCTGCTCCCAAAATAACCCCCTGCTAAGAATATTTAATCCCCATGTTACCGCTCTCTCTTCCCTTTACTTCCTTCTCTTTATCACACCCTCACACATTGGATGTATGTTGTACACACACTCACACACACACACACAAACACACAAAAACACAGCCAGGGTGCGTCTGCTGGTGTAAAGCCAGCCAAAACTCAGGCTTAGTTGGGGTAATCTGCTAGGTGTGTGTTTACTCTTTTCTGCCTGTTTTCATGCGTCTGATGTCATAGTCGGAGGTCACATGGGTCTGACTCTGGCCAAAAGGTTACTGTAGGTTGAGGGATCTGTGTTTTCTTTGCCTTCCTTGGGATTTGAGAGCTGAATTTGTATTTGTAGTGATGTTTTAGGTCTTCCTGCTCTGCCCCTTTGGTCCTGATCACCAGGATGGGATTCGGGGTCACGGGGACAAGCTGAGATTAATGCTAAAGAGGGGAGGGGGGTTATGAGTGGTGTTGGTGGAAGAGGATTGAGTTTTGGGGGGCAGGGACTTATGTTCATCTCTGCGGGAAATCATAGCAAACAGACCGTTTATGAGGTGGCTTGTGGTTGATGCTGGTGGCAGAGGGCGGAGCCCTCCTGTCGAAGACAAACAGTGCTGATAGTTTGATTATTTTTCTCACGTTAGCAGATGTTTTGACTGTCAGGTTTCTACTTCACCATCTCAAGATGTTTTAAAAATAGACGTGACACAGTGTTAAAGTGGGCTTCAGTGTCAGGTCCCATTGAGCTTCGTGTGAACGTTTCCTCCAAAGCCTTTTAAAGTCAAGATTTTACAGAGAAAAGCCAGCACACGGGCTGGGTAGAAATGAAAGATTAATTATAGTGGCTGCGATTCTGCACAGAGTCAGGTGAGGTGGTGAGGTGTGATGATGCTGAGTGCAAGCTCCTTTCAAGCCACACTGCAGGTGGGTGAGGATATGTGGTGGTGTTTCTGCAGGGTTCAAGGTCATCTGTGACCTGCAGGTTCAGTGAGCATCTAGACAGTTAAATTTGACTCTCTGCTGTCAGCTCAGTGTCAGGAAATCAGGAAGGCCATATCAGCCTGTATGGAACAGAAATTCATATGAGGCACATGACATATATGTAGAGTTTGAACTATACATGAATAGGTTGAAGTTTTTTATTAATGATTATCCCAGTTTGGAAAGAAAAATTAGTAACATGCAGTATTGTGCAGCTGTTTTTTCTTTAATTTCAACACAAGTTATTGTGGTGTCAGCATCTGTTGTGCTGACACAAGAAGCCAGATTGACTTCTCTGTTTTTCATTGTCATGACAGACGACTCGTCTTATCAAAACGGATATAAATACCTAATTATATCACGAGTTCGCTCAGAGGAAAATCTCTGCTCTAAATATAGACACTTATATAACCTGACCCAATCTTTCCAAAAGGTTTTTTTTTTTTTTTTTTATGGTGGCTTCTTTTAGAAGCGGAAAGTGAAGCGCAAGCCAAGCAGGGCTCAACAGAATCTACATAAATAGAAAGAGGAGAGTAAGATAAGAAGAGGCAAATATTAAAGTGACTTGAAGTTTTCGATACTCCAATTTAGCACATTTTAGATATCCGTCTTTTAAAGCTGCACTCTCATTGAACAGTTTCTTTAAGTGGCTTTATATGCTGCAGGTTGTTTAGTTATGGCATCACTGCTCGTTTTCATTTGTCATGCAGTGAACTGTTTTAAGCACTCATGCTTCACGCAGCATCCACAAAACAGAAAATCTGTGAAGATAAAGAAGAGATCGCCAAGAGAAATTAGAGCCTTTCAGAAGAGGTGCAATCAGAAACTTCTGAGACTGTTCCAGTGGTGCATTATTGCAACACTGCGCACTAATGTGCATGTAGCACGCTCAAGCTGGAACTATCGTGAGTAAGCATTACAAGTTCCATTGCTTGATTATTATCAACACTTGAGTTACTTCTGTCTTTGTCACTTCTGGCATTTGTGCTTTTGCAATTTCAACTTGACCGTGGTCATCGGTGATGATCCGTAAAGTGACTACGAGGAACTTTTAAGTATTAATGAAACGGTCTGATGATTCCTCTGATGATTATTAATTTCCTGTGACAGCAAACGAGACCCTCAGTGAAAAGACTGCTGTTTTTATGTAGTTGCTATTAATGCTTGTCATCAGGTCCGAATCC
>JAPZDX010000006.1:17234864-17247884 GCA_029783625.1 Naso annulatus | reverse complement strand
TAAATAGTTTGAACTGATACGCAAATATCAAATATCACAATAGATTTCTGTCAAGTTATCTATTGAATAATGACTAATTATTGTAACACTTCTTCTAGCAGTGTTATTGGTGAAATGTTCTTCATGTTTCAGGCAGTGCTGCTGTTTATTGCATCCATTTTAAACCGCAACCAGCAAAAGATGATACTTTTAGTCCTGCTAGCAGCATGCAGTGTCGTCCATATTGAACACTGATCCAAACTGAAATACAACAAGTACTGTGATCGTTCCTTTTTTAAAAATTTGGGTGAAATGTCTCAACTTTTGGATGTAGTGCCATGAAATTTGGTACACAATGTCATAATGTCAACACAATGTCTCTCTTGGGATAACTCCGAATACCTTTAGTGATTTGTTAGTGACAAAGTCAAAACTGGTCAAAATGGTCAAAAATGTATTAATCTAAAACTCTGGCTTATGACCAAGTACCTACGTAATAACTCCAATGACCAAATGATTCAAAGGTCTGAAAGGTTTTTTAAGTATGTAAACTCAGATCCATCCATCCATCCATCGATCTAAGTAGCTATGTATGTATGGTTTCATGAGTATATACTGTAAATGTGTGTTTGTGTTAAGTGGTTAAAACTAATAAAGGCAATGTTGAAAAACAAAAAAACAACGGAAAAAACGAACAACATTCCCATCAGCCTCAACTATACTTGATGTGAAGCGCCACTTAGCAAACGTTATCATGGTAAACATGCTGAGCAGCATGTTTGTCATCGTAAGCATGTTAGCATGCTGACATAGCATTTAGCTAAAAGCTACACTGGGCATTAAGTATAACTTCAAAAAGCCGCTAGTGTAATTGTATCCTCTTAGTCGGGATAATGTATAAAACTTGCTTAGGTTTGCTAATGTGACTTCTAGTTACTAAACTCGTAATTGTATGCATTAGTTTGTAGGCTCACATCCATGTGTGTGTCTCCTGCATGCGTGCAGGGATGTGTGTGTTAGGAGTTAGCCACAGTCTGGAGGTTGTCTCGAGCATCTTGGCAGCAGCTCGTCCTGATGACATATTTACTGTTCAGGCAGCCAACTTAGCCCTTGGAAGGTGATGATATATAAAATATACCTCGGAGCTGTTTTTTCTTTCTCTCTCCTCATCTCTCTGCCAGTCTCTCCCTCATTCTTTCAATCTCTGAAGTGACGTCATCGCTGTTTGACTCCAACTCAAACTTACACGGTGCTGAAACAGCCTTGCATGTGATTTCTCCTTTGCCAGAAAAAACATTAAAATTGACTTTCTTGTTTGTACGCAGTTGGAATACATTCGCGTACCTTTTTGCAAGTCAGTCATACCGGAGGATTAACACCATTTATGGCGCAATATTCCAACGACTGAAGAGGTTTATTTGATTCCACTGTGATTAGTAATCCAACTTTACATCTAACATTTACCCACTTTACACAGCCAGCAGGAACCGTATAAGAGGGTATTAGATGCTGTAGATTTAATGTTACTGGACAGCAGTGAGCCTGTTCTCCAGCTGTGTTGGTGGATCATATTACAGGCGGATGATGGACCTGAAATGTGGGTCTGTAACAGGATCTTCATTCATGGCCAGATTTGACCTTAATCACCCATATAGGCTCCACTGTGGGCAGGAGAAGAGTGATGAGACTTTATATGTTGTGCATCAATGTGCACTGACTTGGTCAGCCTCCCATAAAGCTAACTGAGCAGAATGGACAGACGAAGGGTGACCTTTGACCCCTGCTTCCCCCAAAACCTGCATTCACCATGGCAACGCCTGAAAGAAGCCATCTCCACTTCCTCGCCTTTTCTGTCTCTCACACTTTCCCTGTTTCTGGGGCTTATTGTTGCCATGAAAGCAGTGTTTCCTCCCTGCTAAATGTCAAACTGACCTTCTTTGTCCAACAGGAAAGGCCGACCATGTACTTTAAGTCCACGCTCAGTGACAGTGTTCACTTAACGTTCATGGGAATTCTTTGTTTTATTTTTTTCATTTTAAAGTTGTTCTCCGGCAGCCTCTGCTGTGTTGTTGAGCCAAGATCACATTAGATTCTACCTCACAAGGTTTCAATTAGATTGGGTTTATTTCTGCATAAAACGATCGGGATGCCACGGTGATGATATCTGAGTTTGACAGTATTGACCTTCCCGGTATCAGCAACTCTCTCACTGTACAGTATGTCCCTCCCTCTGCCTCCCACACCAATACACACACATACTTACATACATACAAGCGCACTCACACGCAGACAACAGTTTGTAAAAGTATTTGGCTGGAGAGGAGGTCTTTGGCTGTCAGATATCGAGGTCAGTTTAACAGGATTTTACTGAGAGAGGTGAAGGAATTTGGCAGCAGTATGTTGATGTTAACATGGAGAAGCTCATTAGACGAAATCTGCTGATGAAAGAGGTGACACTTAGCTCAGTGGATCCGCCCAACAAATCTTGATTTGCAGTGATATCTCCAGCCTGTCCTTCAGGGATGTCCTGTGGTCCGTATCCAACAATTTATACATAGATACATATATTTATTTTTAATTCTAGAAAATTAAATTTGTGCTACTTATTTCTTGTGGTCCTGAAACAACAGGAACCACAAAGCAATAGTCTGTACTAGTCCTGTCCTGAATACCTTTTTTCTGGCTCCGAAGCTCCTATGGCAATTATGACTGTATCGAATATTCAGCTCGACCGGGGTTGGAGTGGGGTGGCCTTTCACCACATCTTTTAACGTTAACGTTATCCTGCTTTATCACTGAGCAGCTCCGTTTACCTGCTGATGCTTGGTCTCTTTCAAACATCCTTGTTGCACAGGCTCTCTAGAGGTTAATGTTGATATGATGAGCCAATGTTTTTTGCAATGTCCGCTTCCAGCTCGTCCATCGGTATTTCCTCTTCAGTGTCCTTTAGTAACATTTACTCCGGGAGTTTGTCTTCCTTAGCCGGTAACATGGACAGCAGCTCTCTTAAAGCACTCATCGCTCATGCAACTTCGTGTCAGACATTTGTATAGCTCCAATGTTGTGTGTTTGTAGATACGGGTTCGGTTATTTTATCTGGTGTCTGTGTTCTTTGTTAGCTGGGACACTAGCTACAGCTATCGGCTGTGCTGGTAATAATCTTCTGTCCCCGGGTTCAGTACCCAAAAAAGTGGCGACTTGGCTGTAACTTCCACAAAAATATCCAGAGCATCACGTTTCATTACTTAAGTGTTTACTAAACAACTGCATGAAATAAACACAGAAACAAATATATGGCATTGCGATGTTTACTTCTGCTCTTTCGCTAGAAACTTTTTTCTTCCTCTGCCATTTACAACTCACATTTTGCTGACTGTACCTCTGGGCTATACCTTACTGCCCCTTATGGTAAAAGTTAGTCACTGCACATCACTTGTAAGTTAATTTGGTTGAATTTTAAGTTTCTATGTAAAGAATACTTTTACTGAATAAGATGCTAAAATAGTGTGTTGTACAATTTTTACAGTCTTTTAGTGTATGATTGAGTCCACAAATTCCTCTCCTTGCTCCTCGATGAGGAGACTGAAATCTGCCTTTGTCCCCACAGATGAATGGTGTGCATGTGTGTGATGGTGTGTGCGTGTGTGTGTGTGTGTGTGTGTGTGTGTGTGTGTGTTTGTCCCCCTTGATGAATAGGGTTTCTATTCACAAGTGGAACAAAGCTACTGCAGAGTTCAAGCTACTGCTAGATATCCCATTTATAACGCACAATCCCATTCTTTTGACTGTGTATGTGTGTGTCTGGGAGTTAACACACATGCAGTCGTTGTACAGTTTTGCTGCATGTTTGTGGTAAATTACAGATTCCTCTTGTGTCACTTACAGTGCTGTGTGTGTGTGTGTTCCCTGGCCTTTTTTTTTTTTAGCTAAATGCCTCATTCCAGCAGCATCCAAACCACTGCACCTCAAATGTCATTATTAAATTGCAGACACAACATGTGACTGTCACAGTTAAAGCTGACAGGGTTTCCCTCACAAGTGCTTCCACACAAGCAATCAAGCAAACTCTGTTTAAGAAATATCTGTCATTCCAGAAAGAAGAGCCAGATGTAGAAATGCGACATGCTTACTGCTCTTGACCCTTTGCACTAAGCAGCCACGTGTCGTGGCAGTAAGAAGGTACCTGTAGGATCTCAGTCACAGCTGACCATGTAGACATCTCTGTTCGCTGGTTCAGTGGATTGGGGCATACAGGTCGTCCTTCAAACCCAATTTCTTGCATTTGTTGTAGGTGAACATGATTATTGTAGTTGTTAAACTTGGTCTGCTACGCTGTTTAAGAATACAACACCTGCTTCCCGTGGATACACTGATTAATCAGTCACCATATTAATCTGATTTTTTTTTTTTTTTTAAAAAAGGCAACAGGTGATCCCTTTGCTCATGAGTCAAAAAACAAAAGAAGTCTTTGGACACCTCGGCCTGTCCGTCAGCCTAAATTTTCATACTATAAGTCATCATTCTCTTTTTCTAAGTATTAAAATGTTTCTCCCATTCTATGCGACAGCCAATCAAATTTTAAGTCATTACTGGCAACTTCAGTATGTATTCCAACACACTTCTTCTGTTGCAATATTTGAAAATAATTCCAGCCCTACCAGTGGCAGCCGATACTGGCCTATCAAAAATGTGACAGTATGAGCATATAAATTCTCCAATATTAAAACTTTTTCTTCAGGCCGGAAAAAATGCTTGGACTTGAGTTTTTAATTGGTGTAAGTATGTTGTTTGTCATGCAGAGGGCGTTCAATCATTTAATAACTAATAAATGAAATGTTAATTGCTCAGTGCACTGATGTTTGAGAGAAAGTTTGCTAAAATGTAAGATATCCTGCCTCCATTACACATTGCCACAGGTACTTAATAGCATCATTATCACATTATCCGATGTTTCGGATGTCATAGTTTTCTTGCACCCTAATTTTGGTGTCAGCATCAGCCTCCAAAATCCCATATCTGTCGGGCCCTAAATAATTCCACCTGAAACATCATGTTACTTACCAAGAGAACCATGTTTGTTCGATTATAATGAATATGACTTGTCTTTATTTTGATATCGGTGTTGTATCAGTCATCAGTCACCTTGATCCATCAAGGATAAGAAGCAGCCATTAAATAACTTGTATCTGTTGAATGCTGTGTATGACAAGGCTCTTGTCCTTGCAACTGTGGCAATTATTAACTGTCTATGTTATGATATAGATTTTATGTCTGCCTTTTGTTGTGCTGCTGAGTCTGTGTGCTGAGTTCTTTTATGACGCTGAATCGAAAACATAATTCCACCAACTTTTGCCCCTTAACTGAAGTTGAGCAAAGTGAAGTAGCAGCTAAAATTGAATCAAGTAGTTATGGTTATTTTTAAAATTATGACCATCTTACCGATGCCTTGACTAAGTACTGTTTTTCTTACATTGTAAAAGAAGAAAGACAACATATGAGTAACAGCCTGATGTGGTCAACCCCAGCAGGGAAATCCCACTTTTACTAAACAGAACGTACACAAGGAAACATGTTTTTCTGTGGTGTTTCGGTAGTAGGACTTGAAATGAAATCCAGACAAGGATGCAGAGAAATAGAGAAAGAGGCAAAGAAAAGAAAGGACAGATAGAGTCTCATGGAAAGAAGAATGGGAGTCAGGGAGAGGACAGAGAGTGTAGAGAGTGAAGACAGACGGAGTGTAATTGGCTATGTTCATGTGAATACCACAGGTCCTCCGTGTAGTTGTGTGCGTGTGTGTGTGTGTGCGCACGTTTGGCAGAAGCCACTGCAGCTTGCCAGTCAGAGTAATAAAACACAGGCCAAGCAGCTCCTGCATGAGCTGCAAGAAACACATACACAAACACACACTGGCACACACATACATATATACACACACACACACACACACACACACACACACACACACACTCTCACACACACCGCTGTCTCTCTTGGGACTGACTCAGAAAAACACTGAGAGATGTCAGTCAGCAGTGAGTCACAGAGGCTCCGTAGCGTCAAAATAAGTAAAGTATGACCAAACTGAGACCACACTGCGACCTTGAAGGGTAAACTGTGGTTTAACAGTACCAACATCCAGCAGAGAAAAAAACATACTTTCGTCCTCCAGTACTACCGTTAATACTCTGTGGTCCTATGTTATGACACTTTATGATTAAGTCAAAATGATAACAAAGCTGGATTAAAAAAAACTGAGATACAAACAAGGGTGTTGTGCTAAAAATGATGAAATTCTTTAAACTATTGCTTAGTCCGGCCAGATATACGCCTATCGGTTTGTTTATATCATCTGCTGATATTGACCCAACGCAGATATTTCTGTGTTAGGCAAATGGTAAATGGGCTGTATTTATATATATATATTTATATATATATATATATATATATATATATATATACATATATAGCCGGGGATTGAGCCACCGACCTTCTGATTGGTAGACGACCTGCTCTACCTACTGAGCCACAGCTGGCCCAAGACCTCTCATGGCTTGGGCGATATCCAAAATTTAATATCATAGCCATTTTCTCCTGCTCTATACCTGAAGTATTGGAAGTGTTGGAGCTTTGAAAGCCAGTCCTCAGCTGGTAAAGTCATCTGTAAGAGAATAGTAACGGCAAAGGGAAAGCTCCGCAGGTATCAGGGTTTTATCGCACCACACTTGTTCTGTTCACTGTAATTATAATTGTTTTGGCCCCCTGTTGCAAGCAGGGAAACCTTATTTTGCTGGTGCTGCACTGAGGTGATAGTTAACCTACAAACCTTTGAGCATTAAACCGACATACTCTGTGCCCACTGAGCTACACAAGACTGTATCTCCATCTTCACTGCCCTTCTCTCTCCTCTCTTTAGCTTCCCTGCTCTCTTATTTTTGGCCTCAGCCTCCCTTCCTTCTCCTTTCTGCCACTGACAGCTCCTCTCAGCAGATCGTGAGTGAAATGTGCCCGTCGTCGTTAATTTCTTCACTCTGGCTCCAGCCGTGCTCACGCTCTCCTTCATAAACATCAAAACCAACCACAGACCAAAAAGTAGGAAAGCAGAAGGGAATTCAAAAGCACACAGCCTCAGATACACTTACACTGGTATATATCATCCATATGTTATTAAATGTGTATTCTAATGGTTACTCTGCGGCAGTGAAACAGTCATCTATTTCTGTTCAGTTTTATCGTTTTATACATTTTGTTCTGCCAACAGCAGTTGGTTTCAATTTGTTTAGTAGCAACCACTACTGGCACAGAGCTTTAGCAGTTTAAATGACGCTTTTACATTCATCATTTGTCTGATCTGTGACCAAGCAAATATTGACAGACAGCTTTGATCTATTTCTAAACAGCTGTTGTTGTACTATTTTCTATGGGTTCTGTTATATTACAGCTGTTCTGTTTTGCATAGCAACTCTTGTGGACTCTATATATAAGATTAATTAGAGTTTAAAGCTGCAGTTGGTAACTTTGAGTAAATATCAGTACCTTTTTTGTGCTCTACTTGGTAAAAATGTCATAATACCCATAGTCAGCTGTTAGTAAGTGACATGGTCTGAGAGTATCACAAGATCTCTGTGTTTTCCCATGCCTCTGTATTCAGGATTCATAAAAATCCCATCGCTCCCATTCTGTTTGCCCGATCAGTGATGCTTCCTGTACTCTCTGTCCTAATTGGCCAGTCTACACTGTGCTTCTCAGTGACAGGTGACATTGGTATGAGCTGGTTTGCTGTTCGTGCTGTATGCTCCAACTCGCCTCTGCCAGCAGCAGTGTGCAAGGGACACTGTCGGTCGGCTCAAGCTCAAGCTGAGATGGACCAGTTCACGTCGCTGCAACTTTCCCTGCAATCGTTGCGTCTCGGTTCAAACTGGACTTGAAAGAGAGAGCGACAACAAATAAAGTAAAACGCAAGCCGGCACAACTAGCTGCAGTGGAGTTACATCCCAGTGAGTCTCATGCTACAGCTAACGTTAGCTTGTTATCTTGTTATCTTGTTAGGAGAAGTTATCCACTGCAGTTTCAAGTAAAAAATGTTTAAGGTTGTTGAATTGTCATGAAGATAATTAAGTGTCTTAGTAGTTAACTTTGTCTATAAACAATAATACAAGGTTAAAAAGCCTCGGAAAAAATGTTGCCTTTTTAGTAATTTCAACTTTTTGCTGTGGGCATAAAAGGCCTAGCACTATCATTTAATAATGCACTTAATCTATAATGCAACTGCAATGCGTCATAAGGCAAGAAATTCTACATTATATGTGATATGAAACAAAAGGGCTTCTTAGTCCTTCCTCATGCTCAGGTCAGTGCAGAAATGTTCAGCAACACCATAATCTGTTGCAGTGTGTGTACAGAGATTACTAGGGTTGCATTATTATTCACATTGTTTGTCATTTATTTGACAGTGTTGGTAGCGACATAAGATGTTTTTGAATTTTACAAGGTCCAAGTTATATTTAAATGACGCGAGCGCTCTCACTGTTTATCTCTAGTTGTGCTGGCGCTCTGAGCAAATTCCCTGATGACTGTGAAGGATGACCTTATTCTACTTTGGAGACAATGACTTCTAAACTGTGATAAAAAACAAACTCGAGAGCATACATTTGTGTTTAGTTCACTTGCCCTTGGAGGATGCCTCGCTACACATTTTGGCAAACAATGCGATGAGCTAACGTTGGAATATTTTTGGCTCCATGCGTGCAAATACATCATGCACGTCATAAAGCTCCCCATGGCCCCGTTCTCAACAGATGCTGGCAACAGCGATGCACTCGGACACATGCAGATACTGTACATTAATACTTCGCTGCACATGCACGCATCAGCCCAAAGTGGGGCTCTCAGTTCCCTCAAACTGTGTTTCCAAATCAAAAGCACATTGTTGGCCTACATGATTCTGTAAGAGCTCGCCAACACAAATGAAATACTACAAAACAATGAAGGAATTACATGCCACCACAAGTACATTGTCCAGAACAGCTTAAGAGAATGTGTATTTACATATGTAGCTAGCACTGACGCCTTACCATTTATGGTAGCTCTTTCATTGCGGTAATTCACAAGTTGAAGCCCGAGGTTAACAGATAGTTGGCCAGATCAAAAGTTTAACGAGGACTTTGGAGTCATAGCATCACATCGATTATCATCTCTGAGGTATGCCTCTGATAGAAACTGATTGCTGCAACCTCTTGTTTAGGTGGTAAAGAAACAGTTCATCCACATTTACTAAGAAGAAAACAAATCACAAATTTCTTGGGCTATTATCATGGCTAAATAACATTTGGAGAAGAGTTTAGGATTGATGAGAGTGAATTTTTGTGTTTTAGGTTAATACAGTACCTAACCATTGACTAACAATGACATTAGCTATTTTTAAGTGCCTTTTATTGGGCATTATATGTGGTGCCCAATTTTTGGGGGGCTGACGCCGATACTTGGAGGCAAGAAAATTCTGATATTTGCTGATGTTACACATATATGTACTATTTGCTGAATGTGGTTATCAAATACTTGTGATAAAGATATGTAATGGAGGCAGGATAGCTTACATTTTAAAAAACTTTACTTAACAATAAACTCTTAGTTATTAAATAACGGACTACCCTCTGCTGGACTAAATATCTAATTACACCATTTTAAATATCTAGTCCAAGCATTTTTTCCAGCCTTAAAGAACAGTTTTAATATTGGAGCACATCAGAGAACAAATACACGGATACCAAGTTATCTTCAATCTGACAATATCAGCTGATATCAGCAGACGAATTTATCCGTCAGGTCCTAATTTTAAGCCTTTATTGCAGACAGTGGTAGAGTGATTGGAGACATCTAAGTTTCCTGGCGGGACTCTAACTGGTGTTGTAACTCTCTGGCTTTAGGACCGTCTTGGCATATGCTATTTTTTACCAGCCGTGGCCCATTTGAACTGAACAAACAAACTTTAATGTGTTGATTCCATGTATGTAAACCATCAAACTGAACTAACTTATATGTTTAGTTTTTCCTACAGCAGCATTCCATCAATGGTGTTCCTTTGTAGGTCTGTTGTTAAAATTAAGGGGAAAAAAAAAAGAAATCAATTATTAGATGAAAATATGTCAAATATTTTGAACATGAAATATCAGATTTGCAGCTGACAGATAAAATGACCCATTGTTGGGGGCTCCCAGATGTGTGAGTTAAGTTGCGTGTGTGTGTGTGTGTGTGTGTGTGTGTGTAAGCATGCAGGCAGAAAGGACAGCTAAGGACAGTGACAACTATAAACAAAAGACTGTTGACACTCGCCCCTCTGTCCTCTTCTCCTCTTCTCTCACACTTGTATGACAGATGTGAGAAAGCTGTAAGAAACATGTTATATATATCGACTGAATGTTGTTATCAAATACGTGCAACGAAGATTTGTAATGGAAGCAGGATGTCTTATGTTTTAATAAACGTTTTTCCAAACATCGGTGCATTGAACAGCAAACATTTTTTTATTAGTTATTAGAAAAATGGACAGCCCTCTGCTGGACAAACTGTGTAATTACGCCATCTAAATCACTGGTCCAAGCATTTTTTATGGCTGTAAAAAACACTTTTTGTATCAGCGCATATCTGAAAACATATATGCCAATACCAATTTAGCTGCGAAAAGCCAAAATCAGACGATAATACCGACAAACTGATGTATCAGTCAGGCCCTGCTCACGATTGTTACAGAAAACAAAGCCGTACAGGAAAACTATCATCGGAAATATCTGCTGCAGACATCATCACAGTTTGTGAACTGGCAAATTACATTCACCTTTGAGTTCAAATAAAATGATGTAGATAACTGAACATCACTGTAGCAATGCTGATGTATCGTCAGGTCTCAGTATCAGAATATACTTTCAAAGTTGCGACGTTTTGCTCCTTCATATGTGCAATTATATGCAATTTCTAAGAGAGTTTCTAGGGAGTGATTACTGGTCCAATACCATTGTGAGTAAGGATTGTAGTATGGTATGAATGTGTTTGAAGTTTCAAATAACTTGTAGTTTATGGATTTTTGCAGCTTGTTTGCTAAATATCTGTGAAGTTACATGCATGTGAATGGGATGAAATGGGAGGAAATGGAATGGTCTCCATTGTAATAAATAAATTGCGGCATATCAGATTGGTGCGTAGACTCATCAAGACCCGATCCAGATTTTTTATGCAGTGTGTGGGGCATTTCTGGTAGTGATATCGGTATAGGAACAAGCCTAAAATTTTTACTTGTCCATGTGGCCGACCCCAGCCTGTCCGGCAACAGGAAACATTGCTGTGAAAGTGACCCTGCCTTGAGTTTAAATGGCGAGGGAGCCAAACTCGCCGTGAAAGTTTGTCTCCTAGGAGCTCTTAGCGCCTCGTGTGTTATTTGAAAGGCATCCATCTGTCCGTGGCTTTTTTACTTCCTCAACTGGCCAACGTGTCTAGAGTTTAATGGGACTTTTTTTTTTGCACTTTTCAGCACACACTTGCACAGACACCAAAGAGGCTCCACACAAACCTTCATCACTAACACCACGGGGGATCCTCTCCAAGTATCCATCTGTCTGCTTTCAGCCTAAATCCACTGACTCTCTGTCAATAACTGCATAAAATCGGGACAAATGTGATATTTTTTTACATGGGTGTGTTACATGTTTTTTGGCCTGGTTACCAAACTTTAAAAGAAGAATGTAATTCTTTACATAAGCTGGTGGTTAAATCATTATGAATTCCCAAAGAATAACAGAAACTATATGAATTATGACTTCTAAAGTAAAGCTAACAGCCTCTTTTTCTCTGCTCTGCTTTCTCTCAGGTCTGTCAACAGCCAAGAGGAAGTTTGCCGACTCTCTCAACGAGTTTAAATTCCAGTGCATTGGAGACGCCGAGACAGATGATGAGATATGCATAGGTGAGCTTGCTGACATGAAATACAATATTTTCTCCGTGCCAGCGGAGGAGAGCCTGTAAGCAGATAGCAGAAAATGCTCTCTCATTTGTATTCGCTGAAATAGAATAAGTCATATCTGAACTGATTTAAAAATCATCCATCAGCGACTGAAGACTTCTTCGCGATGTTTTGGGGGGTTTTTTGTGCAGAGGGAGTGTGCCGTGAAGAGCAAGAAAGGGAAAGAGACAGTCAGACAGAGAGAGAGCAAAAGAGAGTGAGAGCATTTTTTGTAGTTTTGCTTTTTAACATTAAGAGCGATCACTGACTTTATAAGGCTGACTCTATCTAACAACATGGTGCGCAGTGTGCCAGCTGGAGACACACCCGCAGCGTCTGAACGGACTCAGTACATGGAATTTTTCTCATCTTATTATCGTGACTTTTAAAGCACCAATTGACTTGCTTTGATGGATTTAGTTTGTTAATATAAAGAATTGAAAAAAGGGAAGGTCAGAATCCATGCAGCTTGCACAGTCTGATGAACGTCTAAAGCAGCCTTATTGCAAACATTGAGTCCATTCAAAAGAATTGTTTAAGTGCAATGAGATAGGCCTCCTTTAAAGTCAACAGAAAAGGGATGGAAAAAATAATACATGCAAGTGTCCGTGTAGGTTTTTGGTTTGAGATTCCTTCACCTTCAACTCTCCTGCAAAGTTTGCAAATCTGCATCTTGACATCCAGTGGCTCGCCTTTTGCATCAGTTGTAACGCCGAAATATTCCCACACAAGGCGACATAACGTTTTTCTGTGGCACCAACTCCGTGTTAGTCCTGGTGTGATGAGCATGTGGCGCTTAAATGAAAGTGAAAGTTACCTGACCTGGAGACTAACCTGACCTTAAGACGGTTAAATATAATATAAATATAAATATATAAAAATATAGAATTAAATAAATACGAATGAATACTGTCATCATTGATTCAGTTATTTTAATTGTGTAATTTTTTGTGTTTATTATTGAAAGTGGCTAAAACTAATCAACTTAAGCTGGATTTGGGTTAAATTGTGAAAAAAGAAAAAAAACCGTATCCTTTATCTTTTTTTTATTT
>JAPZDX010000006.1:17211400-17227909 GCA_029783625.1 Naso annulatus | reverse complement strand
AAATATGTGTCACAAAGATATGTAATGGAGGCAGGATATCTAAAAAACTTTATTCCTTTATTAACTTTATTTAACATCATTGTACCAAACATGTAGCACTTTACTTATTACTAATTAAATAAGGGACTGCCCTCTGCTGGACAAATTATGTGATTGCATCATTTGAAGTCACTAGTCCAAGTATTTTTTTTTTTAGCCGTAAAAAAAAAAAAGTTTTAACGTGGGCACAACGTGGGAGAACAAAAATGCCAATGCAATACATACTGATTTATCTGCGTTGGCCGATATTGGTCGATATTATTGGTAAACTGATGAATTGGTTGGGCCCTATTTTGAAGTATTTTGCTGTTTGAGGGACATGAACATGAAAAATGAGAGCAATCCCATAATGCCATGCAAAAGACACCGTGGAACAGCACTTACCAAAGTTACTAACACGGTCTGTTTAGCAGAGTACCTCATGGTTGCACTGTGGAGTTTTTAAGTGGAGTTTGGTAGTAGCTATTGAGAAACCCACTGACTTGCACCAGCATCAGCATTAGCATTAGCATTAGCATTAGCTTAGTTAGGATTCTGCTTTCAAAGGCTTTTCACAGTTAGTGCTGTGATAAATTCTGTCAGGTGAGTGTAAGAGGAAGAGCCCTTCTTTAATACATAGTGGGCACTGTAACAGGGGAGCACGTAAACCTCTATTCAAAGACTGAATGGGACACATGGTCAGCTTGGAAGTGCCATTGTGCAGACTGTACTAAAGTATGTCCACAATGAGGGAGGAATTAATCCTGTATTAAATTGGTAATTTTGTAAAATGATTCCACTTCGACAAATTTTTTATTTACTTTTTTATAAATATAGAAAACAATAAAACACACTTTTGCATTTTGCAGGTCTTGAGACTTCAGGAATCCATACTAATGGAAATGTACCACATTTGCTTTAATCAGGTGGTTGTTTCCCTGCGTTTAGCTGTTATTGTATTGTTGGCTCACTTTTTTAGGCTGTCAGCATGTGTTGCTAGTAGGAACAAAGCACTCCAGGGAGCTCTGGTCTTAGTCACATCTGCCATGCATGCTCTTAAACGGCACCAGTCACAGATTATAACCAGTGTCATAATCTCTCGCAGCATAATGTTGGGAGAACGGTGTACTTAGCCAACTGGTATTATGTAATGAAATGACTCAATTAGATTCATAAATGAAACAGCAGTTTAAACACAAATTACATATTCATAATATCTCAGCCTTTAAGTCAGCTATTTTTACATCATCAAACACGGCATGAAGGATGAGAGAAGGAAGCAGAGGATGAGAAATGATATTTTCAGGTAATGAACTGTGAACCAAATTACATGCATTTGCATAATTAGGAGTTTTTATAGTAAAGATCCACAGCAAGGTCTGTCAGTCTTAGATCATCATCTTAAAGATGTGAGGACTGGAATGCAATTTATGGTATAAAAAGCTTCAGATGTGAAATTTGGCAGCAAGACTTAACTCATATTTCATGTCAAATGTTGCCACACTGCCGTATCTCCCATCTTGTAGGAGCATGTTTGTGTCAAAATTTTTACACTGGAATAAAGCAGAATGCCTGGGCTTTCTTCCCAATGTGGGAACACTGGTGAATGACAGAGGAGCTGAGGGTTAGGGTTAAGGTAAAGTAAGAACTGTGTTCACATTATCAGCTTAGGTATACCATGTCAGTAGGGCCCGACCGATATATCGGTTTGCCAATATTATCGGCCAATACTGGCCTATCGCAGATATTTCGATATCAGTGTATGTATTCTCCGATAAGTGACAATATTAAAACTGTATTTTAAGGCTGGAAAAAATGCTTGGGCTAGTGATTTAAAATGGTGTTATCACATAGTTTGTCTAGCAAAGGATGATCCAAGTTTGTTGGATTTCCTGGCTCAATACATATCTCTGTTACATGTATTTGATCACCACATTCAAAATATTAGTTTTAGAATATCGGCTAATATAAAGGAGATCAGAACTTTCTTACGTGCTGATATTGGCACTGGCATTGGCCCCAAAAATCCGATATCTGTCAGGCCCTACATGTCACATCCTTGAAAATACTTCAGTTTTATGTAACATTGTAACATGTTACTGTTTGTCAGTAATGACATGATAAAGTGTCAATGTTGTGACTGTGTAGAGCAGCAGCAGGAGGTACAGCTGAAGAAAAAAACAGCTTCCTTTAACTATTAACTATGTCAAAGGTTAGATCTATGATAGATCCTAGCATCTAGCATCCTAGCAGCCGTGTATCAGTTCAGCGTGCCTCAGCATTTACGCCGCTTCCCTGCAGATGTGTACCAACAAACATGCAGCAGGTAACCTTAGGAGATGGTCTCAGTAATCATGATTTTAGACTGAACTTTAAAGAAGGCTTATATGTATTTTTATAACTGGTACATGTATTATTTAATTGTAACGTTGGGCTAAATTGTAGGCTACTAGTAAATTCATGTCTCTACAGGGGATTTGGTGTATCTGATGGGCTACCATGCCCCTGTTTGAAAGGTTGTTATTATTTTGGAGTCAGACCGTCGCCAAGCACCTGTTTCAATGTGTCTGTGTGCTTTTGTGGGTAAACTGTGTGGGTGCTGCTGTAGCTGGCCAGTTTTCAGGACACGTTGTTGTTTGTTGATAAGTATTGCAGCTCTCTTCACTCTTATTTACTTTAATATCTTTCCTTTATGTGGAAGAGAAATGCGGTTGCTGTGATTAGTGAGGTTATTGTACTTAAAATATCTAAAAAAGTCTGTGTCATTTCAGCATTACAGTGAAATGAACACTCCCCTGCACTCGGGTGCTTGTTGTCAGACTTTTGACTATCACAGCACCATCCATGCCTGTGATAGCTTTGACCTCTGCGTGTTGCAAGTACAATAGTCCAGGTAACACATTTTGACTGTGAAATCCACTTTATATATATGCCTAATGTTGTGTGCATATGTAAGTGTGTATGCATGTGTGGTTGTGTGTGCTTCATAACTGGGCCCAAGGCCTGACTTAATAGTCTGCACTGAGGTCCATTGTTAAAAACTTAAGCTACTGGATCTACCACAAACCACACAGATATTTAAGCAGTGTAAGAACATGGCCACACAACACAACAAACTTCTCATACTATTTTTTCCCACTATTATGCTAAATCGTGATCACAAGGATATTCTTTTCACACATCATTTTATGCCAACACCAACAGGTAGTCTGGTGATCCAGAGCTTCTCAAGGATTTTCAGAAATCCTTCTCCTCTCACATACATATAAAATATATATATTTTATTAATTTCAGAATTATTGAGCAGGGACAATGCACACTCGTAAAACATAAAAAGTAAATGTGTCAAAATTACAAGGAGGCTATTTTACATCCATATTCCCAGCACTGGTGTTTAGAGGTAACCCTGAAAAGATAAAGAGATTAAGCTGCAAACAAAACACACAGGTTTAGAACGATGTACAATAAAAGCTTACCACTCTAAAATGATAATAGACATAGGAACAAAAACAGAATTGCAAAGATCAACAAGCGGACACACAGATTCAGCTCAAATAGTTCATCTTTATATCAGTTTTGATAGATATAAACAACAACAACAAAAAAGAAAAAAAGAAGAAAAATATCTACATGAAGATATATTTATTTGTTTACTGAGTAATGAGATGGAAGTGGGGATAAAGGAGAACTTAAAGTGGTTACTCTTACATCTGCTGGCTATGTAGTGTCTCCCTGCAGGTTACAGTTCATATTGAGAATACAAACCTTTTGTTAGATTGTCTGACCACCGTACACTCATACACTGACGGAAGAGACTGGTGTTGCTCATTTTTTACCATCACTCTCATGTCTGTTTCCACCATGTTCTAAAGTCTGGTCTTGGACCGGACAGTAAGGGAGCCGAACCATACAGCCATACCATATCTTAAAATGCTTTCCAGTACGGCATTATAACAGGTCAGTATGATCTTCGTTCGGACACCAGCCGCAGCCTCTGGAGAAAATGGAGCCTCTGTTCTAATCTGTTGCACAAGTAATCAACAGGGACACTCCTGTCCAAATTACTAGCTGACATTACAGAGGACACCTGTTCAATTACACTGTTATCAATAATCGCAAGATTGTGAGATGTTACTCCTTTTGGGTCACAGATCATTTTCTTTGTTTTTTTTCATGTTTAATGTAAGACAGTTGCTGGCACACCGTGTCGTAAAGGTGACTATCTCACTGTGAGACACCAAAGGGCAATAATTCACATGTAACAGACTTAAAACAATAGTGTCGTCTGAGAATGTAATGACAAAGTTGTTGGGATGCGCACTCCTACATTTATTTGTAAACAGTGTGAAGAGTATGGGAGAACTAACAGCCTTGGGGCCAACCAGTGCTACAGTGTTTCACTACTGAGCATGAGCCATTTCAACTGACTTGTTGAGTCCTGTTTGTTAAAAAAGAATAATACCATTTGATTATGAAAGGATTTACCTGCATGTCGATTTACTTGTGGATGATCAGGTAAGGTTGGAAACTAAAATCAGCAAATGACACTCGAGCATATGCCTTTGGGTGCTCTAGGTGCTTACTGATTGAGTGAGTCACAGTGATGACAGCGTCCCTGTCTACAAGCCAACTGCAAAGGACCAAGACAACCAGTGACGTCAGATTCAAGCAAGTTGACAATGATCCTCTCAAAACACTTCATTACCACTGATGTAATGAAACAGGTCTATAGTCATTGTTCACAGCAGGACATGAGACCTTAGGAACAGGAACAATAATTGATTTTTTCCACAGAGCTGGCACTGTGTGACTGTTAAGTGACCGCTGGAAAATAGGGCACAAAGCAGCAGATAATTCTGGTGAACAACTTTAATTAGGAAGGCAGGCAAGCCAATAAGTCCTGTTGATTTCCTTTTGTAAACTTTGCTAAAGGCTGCCTGCACCTGCTGTGGTGTGATTAACAGTAGCACTGAGAGAGTCTACAGTCTCCGACTCCTTCAAGAAGAAATCCTGATCCTCGAATCTAAGAAAAAAGTCACTGAACTCATTTGCTCTGACTAGATCATCTGAGGTTATTAACTGTTTCCTACCTGAGGTCATGTTAGTTATGTCTTTCATACAGCTCCATAACCTTCTATCGTCCATGGCTCCAAAGCTTTGATCAATGCCAGAGCGGTGTTTATCCCGTACCTTCCTCAGCAGCTGGTTAAGCTCTTTTTGTGCAGCTGCAACACCTATACGGTCCTTGTTTCTAAAAGCCAGCTTCTTGTTAATACATGCCTTAACCTCCTTGGTAATGTGTGCTTCATTGTTGGGAAAATGTAGGATTTCTTTTTCATCAACTACATTGTCCAGTTGTTGTGGCCTCATCAGGTTCCAAGATGAGAGAATTGCTCCAATCAGTACTGAGAAAACAGCCGCTCAGTGTTTTTCCATGCTGTCCTCAGTCCACTGCAGCACTGTTTTGTGCTGGGGCTTGCTTGACTTCAGCACTGATTTATAAGTGGGCAGGAGATGCACCGTAGAGTGATCTGAATTTGCAAGGAGGGGGGGGATTTTAGCACCAGAAGTGTTACCAAAGCATTTATCTTATATTTTAGAACTCCTAGTTGCATGTTTAATATATACTGAAAACCAGGAAAGGCTGGCTCTGTTTTACAATGATTCATGTCGCTGAGTACAAAAACCAGAGCCCCAGGAGGGCGCTAGAGTTGAGAGTGAACACATTCAGATGTAAGATTTGCGGATCTACCGGCATTCCCACTAAGAGGAATGTTTACAGCACACAAAATAATATTACCAAACTCTGGGGAGATGGAGACGACGCATGGATATGCAGAGAAGCTCCAAGTCGGGGTCACACAAACTATGTCTCACCGGGTATTGTTTACTCCAGCTGTTACTCACATATACAATTAGACCCCTGCCTCTAGACTTCCCAGAAGAGTCATCACTGTCCACGTGGACACAGCAGAAGCTCTCCAACTCCACCAGCGAGTCTGGTGGAGTTGGAGAAATGTTTCCATCAACACAATGACACTTGATTATCTGTATTCGTGTCAACCTCCTCTATTTACATGGGGCTCGTCTATTTTACAGCGCAACAACCTTACATTGCTTAGTATGATGGAGTGCAGCGGTGGTCTGTTACCCCGTCTGCAGAGCCGCCATCTGACAACTCCTCTCCTGTTACTCTTCCTCTGCTGTGGTTTCCCCACAGGCTCCGACCTGAAGCACTCTGGCAGATAGTCCGGGAGTGCACCACTTTTATCTCGCTGAACAAGCAGGCCCTCCCTGGAGAAAACAAGGTTGTGTACTTCCTGCAGAGGTGGTGGGGACAGATTCTTCCCCAAAAGTTCTCCCACCACCAGAAGGAGAACCAACAGGGACAGCAGAGCCGCCATGGCTTGTTGTTGCTAGCTACCTATCGAGCAGTCGCTGCTGTGTCCAGCTGCTAGGTTCAGGCCCTCAGCACCCACCCGCTGGACGCTGTTGTTCCAAGAGATGGCAGCAAGATTTAGTACCAAAGTTTAAAGCTGACAGTGCTGAATACTGGTTAACCACTGACTTAAATTCAGTTTAAAAGAAGCACAAGTTTCGAGATTTCCAGTGTGAATTGGAAAAGAGTGTGACTCATGGGCAGCCCTAATTAAAAATGCAGATACAGCACAGTCTCCTCTTGCTGCACTTTGTATGGATCTGTATTCAGTTATTCCCAAACTGACTCAATAAAGGAGGAGCCAGTCCATGTCAGATTTTACAAAAGTCAGGAATCTGTATATTTAATCATGTTTTTCCAATTTAAGAAGTTGTATTTCATTAGTGTATGGATTTCCTATTAAGAACTTTAAAGTTTTCAGCAATTTTTTTACACACTTATCATTTGCAAAAACAGCCTCACATACCTGCAGGTATGGAAATATACCAAACTTGCTACTGTCATTTGTCCTCCATATTTCTCTTTTCCTCTCAATCGTAAAAGGTCAGTGTGTCCACAGGGCTCAGGCCAGTAAGTGAGACTAGGGAGGAGTCATCATTAATTATGAATATATATGGTTTATATATATATATATAAACAGTGTGAGCTGGAAGATGAGGACCACAGAGAAGATGTCTCAGTTTCCTTTTTTCCTCCCAACTGCCAAATGTCATAGCTTTTCCTGTCATTCCTCAGGTCACATTGTACTTATCCCCTGCTGTGACTGCACCACACACACACACACACACACGAGGAACAAAACATAGTGTCACATCATAATCTTTAGCACTGCTTACATATTAAAAAACATTAAGGCACTGGTTCCCTGTAGGGGTTTCCACTTCCACTAGGGGTCGCCAAAGCTTCATATGGGGTCATAAGACCCCCTTGATTTTAAGGGGGAGTTAGTTTATCACACAGTCTGAAGGGTCAATCACACTGAGAGGCATCGCTACAAGATCGTTACCAGTAAAATCAGTGTTTTCCTGTGGTACAGCGCACCTGCCAGGCGCTCCTCTCTTGCTGCTGCGCGCCACTTTTTACATGCAGTTTTTGGCCAAGCATAAAAGTTAAAAAAATGTTGACTTTCTGGCTTTAGGTGCATAGTTGCAACTCTTGTCATGTCACTTCTGGCTGAAGCATCCAATTAAATCAGGCAGGAGACAGACTTCAGTACTCACCATGTCCTTCCTGTTTTGTTGCCGGGGGAACAGTAGCAGAAACAATGGGATCATGGCAAATACAGACAAGAAGTTAATACCGCCTGTATTTTCCTGCAGATGCGCTTCTAGGGCGTTTTTTGAGCGGCCACACCTGGAGCGATGTTCTTTGTGTGATTGGCCCTTTTTGCAGTCTCGAGATGTAAAAAACTTTAAAAATGTATGTATAG
Organism: Naso annulatus; assembly: GCA_029783625.1. Lineage (NCBI taxonomy): Eukaryota > Metazoa > Chordata > Actinopteri > Acanthuriformes > Acanthuridae > Naso > Naso annulatus. The sequence continues at coordinate 17,220,023 of JAPZDX010000006.1, read as the reverse complement.
AGGGCCTCTCTCTCAGCATTTATTCATATGAAAACACTAAGGATAGAAACTTAGAAAAGCTCACAGCTTTATGGCACACTGACGACCTAAAAACAAGCTATATTCACACTGCCCGTTTCAAAAAAATCCCCCACTCTTAATCCAACCCTGAGCTTCACTTCTACAGAGATAACGTACATTTCTCTCATAGGTATTATGTGTCTTTGATACATTTGAAGAATAACAAATTAAAAACAAAAACTGTACCTTGAAGTAGTTAAAAGAAGCCAACGGCCACTGAATGTGCGTGTGCCACTGCTGCAGTGATACCGCTTTTTCTAGGAAAAATAAGCGTTCCTTGTTTGTTTGTTTTTCATACTGAAGCTCCCTTTTTAACATATTTCTTACTCCCCTAAAAACTTTCTTAGTATGTTGTTGTTGCATGTTCAGCGTATCCAAGATCACACAGAAAGGCCAAAGGCACTTATGTGCCCCTCTGTGCTTTTGTCGACAGACGCGGAACCGCTTTGAGAGCACACGGTCGGAGGTGGAGTGTCTGATGAGGAAGATGAAGGAGAATCCACATGAACACAAGAGCGTTAGCCAGCACACCATGGAGGGATATCTGTTTGTGCAAGAGAAGCGTATGTATCAGCCCACCTCTGTATGGGCCTTCCATCTCACAGTGTTACAGAAACACGAGTGAAGAGAGTGAAAGGAGGTGTGTGTGTGTGTGTGTGTGTATATGCGCCTATGTGCCTGTTATTTGGCTCACACAAACGTATATGTACGCACACACACACACTGTCAGTGAACAGAGGAGAAAAACCATAATGAACCTTCGGTCAGCGAAGTCAAGTCTGATCTGTTGGAGACGTGACAGGAGCTCTGACCACGTGTGGTTGCCATGGTAACATCCAGCACTAAAGCAGGCATGACGAAGACTTATTGTTGTTTCTTTTTTTTCCCTCCCCCTCGGGGCTCTGTCTCTGCTTTTCTCCCACTATTTGACATCACGGTTCGCTCTCATTCTTTTTGTTTTTAACCTTTTATTTCTTCATCCGTCTGGTTTTCTCTCTTCTTCAGGCTCATTTGTATCCACCTGGGTGAAGTACTACTGTACCTACCACAGAGAGCCAAAGAGGGTCACCATGGTCCTGTTCGACCCTAAATCTGGAGGGAAAATGGTGAGTAGCTTTGGCCACTAAAAATATTCAGATAAGGTTACATCAGGGCAACCAGATGAGAATGGGTGAAACACAGGACAGGGGAGTTTGGGGTGGGCGTGGTCACGTTTGCAGTGAACAGTAAAAGACATGACAGTCAAAACTCAACACTCTAGGGGCGCCAGGTGGCTCAGTGGTCGAGCAGGCATCCCAAATACGGAGGCTGTTTCCTCGCTGCAGCGGCCACGGGTTCGGTTCCACCTTGTGGCCCTTTGCTGCATGTCATTTCCTCTCTCTCTCTCCTGTTTCCTGTCCACTGTTCAGCTGTCCTATCCAAAAAAACATAACAAAACTCAACACTATAAATCTTTTTTTCATAAATTCAGATGTCTATCAGCAGAAAACAGTCCCACAATGACTGTGTTGTATCACTGCAAAACACTTTGTTTGCATCTCATAGGGCAGCAGTACTTTCCACTCAACTCCTCTCAGTACCTGCAGAAACATTTCTGCTTTTTGGCTGGATGTTCACCAGGTCCTGCGACACTGGCCCCCATATCAGTGACAGATGGTTTAATTTCCCTCCATAATTTTATATAACTAAAGTTGTTTATAAGTAAACAACCTCGTAACGATGCCCTTGCAGTAGCAGTTACTGTGGCATTACTGTACAACTAAAAAATAAACAACAGTCAAAGTTCATGTAAGAAACAAAGTGCAGAAGCCGATGCAGAGCCAGCTGCAGGGCGACACCAAAAAAATGATTCACAACAATTAGTATTCAATGTTTTGTTTGGCTATAACGAATCAAAATTATGGTTAAGTCTAATTTTTGGGACAATTAGGACAGGATTCAGGCCTCGGGACAGGAGCTTGTAATTTGGGACTGTCCTGAATTTTTCAGGATGTTTGGTCGCCTCAGGTTAAATATCACTAAATATGTACCATTTTAGTAAAGCGATATTCTCACGTCCACTTCCACTCTGAACTTTTCCTGACATGACCTGGAAATGTCAGAAAAACTGTGTAAAGGCAAACGTCTAAATCAGTTAAACCAGACATTAGCCTGTGAGCTCCCCAGAGCAGAGTGTGTGGAATGTTCGATTGAGCCCATGTGTGAAGAGAACAGGTCATTGTCTGGAGAACACTGTGAGCGAGTGGGCGTGTTGATGATGATGATGATGATGCATGAAGTGCAGCTGCTCAGACTCTCCTCTGCTCGCCTGTGTTTTGCTTCCTGCTCTTTCCTTGATACTGCAGTTACTTCCAAATACATAAAGTTTTGATATCAAAGCAAAAACTGTCAGTTGATCCTCCTCCTGCATGCACTACACAGGTACCACAACTCGCCTAAACTTATCTGTTTCAGTAGGTGAGAATGCAGCGACCCATACTGTGGGTTGAAGCTTTGGTGTATGCTCACTGCTACCAGTAACTGGGTGATGACTAGCAAACAGCCAGCTGACACTTTCACCTACAGTAAAACAGTCACGCCCTTAAAGCAATATTTCACCGCAGAACTGTTTTTTTGTGTATTAATTGCTCACTCTTAGATGTTTTCAATTAAAGAGTGTATTTTCTTCCTTCCAGCATTCCTCCTCAATAAATGGATTTTTTTTCCCAAAAATGTGAGCCACTCATGGAGATACAGTTTTAAAACATCAAAACCATCTAAAAACGTCCTTCCAAAAATCCCAAAAGCTTCGTGTGGTACAATCCAAGCATTCTTTATTGTGTCGCAGGCTTGATACTTCCAAAACAGGGAGGCGGGAATCATCATTCCAGTTCGAGGACATCTAATGCACACGCATTGCCAGGAGCGCGACAGGGAGCTTTGTAACTGGATATGTTGAATTTATTAGCTTTTTATCCAAATTAACAGTGTTATGGAAGTACTGAGCCAACCACACAATCAACAAGACTTGGATTATTCGACACGAAGCTTTTGAGATTTTTGGAGGGATTTTTTAAGATTTTGATGTTTTGAAAATGTATCTCCATAGACTGCTAGCAAAAGCAGCTAAAGTGAGTGCTAACATTTTTGGAAAAAAAAAAAAGTGTATTTTGTGATCACACGAAAAATAAATAAATAAATAATAATTGTTTTTTTCATGTCAACACATCTAAAGGTCAGTAACTGGTACACAAAAAATAGTTTAGCTGTGAAGTATTGCTTTAATTTTGCATAATTTTAAGCCTCTATTTAATAAAAATGGTTAAGTTTTACGGTTGTTATGAACAAGAAAATTAGCCATAGAGACTAAAACCTTGTTGTTGTTTTTTTGTTTTGTTTTTTTCTTCTTTCAGGCTGTAACCATGTTTACTTCTGCCCTAAAGTTTGGCCTTTTAATATGGGGCCTTAAGGAGACTGACTTGTGGCCATTTGAGGAACTGCAGTTTTGGCACTTGTTCTGGCTTCATTGTACGGCTCCTGTTGTACGCTGCATGTTTAAACGGACGTATCCGCATAATATTCAAATGTGATTCTAGAGACTACAGACGCTGCCCGGAATGAACGAGAACGGCTTCGGAAATACAACACAAGATTTTCATGCGATATTTATGGCAGTTGAAACAACACAGTCAAGTGTGCAACACAAATGTTCCACATGCTTAGACGCACAGACACAAACGCACACTTGTGTCACTTCATCTTATCATTATGTTGTCTGATCCGCAGTTGGTCCTCGCCCAGTTCTTCCCACCGGGCTGCTCTCAAACTCTCATTAACACTCTCTGCTTCTTCCTGAGCACAGCAGGCTCTCACTGTGTGTTTGGGGAGATTTTTATCATTACCAACACACAACCGATTGTCAAGGAAGCTGCAGTGAAGTTTTGAAAGCGGAAACTGTTAAACTCTTTTTAATCATCAATCAAAAACGTCAAGTTTTGCCTCAGTCATCAACGACGAGGAGCTTTTTGATGCGTAGTGTCATTTTATGCCGTCCCTCAGTCACACAGGAAGAGAGAGAGAGAGAGAGAGAGCAATAACAGTTTCTGCCATGAGAACAGCCTCAATAGCTGAGAGTGCAGCATTGCCAAAGATGTTGTGAGTAAGCAGCATGACTCCAACTATTTTCTCCAAGTGTTATCTGTCATCACCCCCTCCACCTACATACTGAACAACCCAAAGCTGATGCAAGTTCAGGCCTGTGCTCTGTAGAAGCATTTTGAGCAGTTTGCTGAAGTAGAACCAAAAAGTAGAAACTCTGAGCATCACAGAAAAAGGCTTAAGCTCAAACATAGAAAGACCAAGAGCAAGAACATATCACATCTTCAGACGTGGGCCTGATGCTTTGCATGTGTGTTGAATGGTAAACATGGTTGTTTATCACAGTACAAAAGGTTTGAAAGTTGGTAAATGCTATAAGTTTTTTTATTTATATATATATTTTTTACATCAAAATGAACTAAAGTTCAGTTCCTGTCTGCATGTTTCTGTCGTCTGGGCTTTACCGTGAACATGGTGAATGTAAATCAGCATCAGTTCAAACACGGTGCCTTTCTGTTTTTACTTTAATTTTTGTTAAATATTTATTAAGCATTTATGTACTTTCCCTCTGTAAATGATCATATATGCCTTAAAATTAAGGTAGTTTATTCAAAATGAATTTGAACCTGTTTTAATGTTTTTTTTGTGACTTGCAACATCGCAGCACCTGAACTGTGCATGTGGACATAACACCGCTAATGATGAGACAGCAAATGTTGCCAACGTTGTTGTGGTTACTGGTGTTTCTAAAGCTTAGGAGTCAAATGTCTCATCAGCTGTGTGAGCCAATTTTTTTTAAAAACGTTTTTGTTCTAGTGCTTATAAAACAGAAAGATGTTAACCTAACAACAAAGTCCTTAGTTTCTATTTATATTCATTTTTTTAGTTTCAAGCTCTTTTATTTTAGCTTTGCAGAGACTTGCGTAGTTGCCAGTCTCACACTGCAAGTGTTTGTCCAAAATTATTGCAAAGTCCTTCCAATTGGAAGCAAAGCAAGTTTGAAATGCTGCCTGTAACTTCAGTTGCTTTCACACATGAGAGGAAAGAGACTGAGAGTGTTTGTTATAAAAACACACTAAAAGTGGTCTAGTGATTTGCTTCACCTGTCAGAGCTCTCAGTCTTAGTTCAGGACTCTTTTCTTCTTGTTTTGTGACAATAAACTTGTAGGTTTGCAAACCGTGTTCATGCCTTTTTCTTTTTTCCTCTTTGTCATTCTACGTCAGGGAGACGAGGAGAACTTTATCCTCAAGTCGTGCACCAGGAGGAAGACGGACTCCATAGAGAAGAGGTTTTGTTTTGATGTGGAGGCTGTGGACAGGTCAGTGAGTGTGGGATCTGACTGCACATCTCCTCTTCACATACTGGACAAGGAACACAGTCTTGATTTGTCCCTCCTTCAACTGGTTCCTTATCATATTTTCATTGCTTTATTTCACTTTATCTCTTTACAAAGTAATTCACAAGCAATACTTTCACAATATGTTGCCCACAGTAGTAATGTTACCACGATTTTGTTATACCTGGTACATTATAAGACCATTACCTACGACACATAATGAAGTCTGTAAAACTTAAAATGACAAAATGCCCTTCAAAAGATAAAAAGTATGCAGCAGAAAACTGAGATGAAACAATATATAAAAAATTACAGAGTCTCAGCATAGTTCCTCTTTAACACAGACACCCTGACTGGAGCTTGTCAAAATCCACGTGTGCCGTCATTTCAATAAAGAAAAGCCATAAACTGACCGAACAGGCTGAATTCAATTCAATTCAGTTTTATTGTCATTAACACAATGTGCTGGCACACATGTAATGAAAACTGGGTTACAGCTTTGCCAGTGCAGGGCAACTCCAACTATTAAAATAAAATAAAAATAAACAAAAAATAGAATAAAATAGAGGCGTGCAAACGAAATGTGATAGTAGATTACTTACGGATTAACAAATATACAGACATGGATTAGGAAAGTTGAGGTACAGTAAGTGTGTTGGGCTGTGCAAAAACTGATGCAGGTGTATTGGGCTTTACTTACTGTAGTGTAGTGGCATTAAAACACAATATAATCAAAATAAAACAGTGCAAAAAGAGTTGATATGTGGCAGGTGTGTTGAATGTATTATTCCAAGGCTTTGTTGATGTGCAAGAGAATTCAAGACAAGGAAGCTGCTGGAAAGCAGCATAATGAAGAAACACATCATGAAGTAGTTATCACATGCAGAAGCAACAAGATATTTTCCTGTATCCATATTTTGTCCAACATGCAGAATTTAAACTGTGTCTTTATTAACCCCTTATTCTTCTCATGGAACAACCACACTTCCCTTTGTCCATTTTTAAATCATTTGATTTGCATCTTTTTCATAATTCCCAGAAATTTCTCAAGGTTTGCAGAGGGAAAAATCCAGGAGTTTGATAAAACTTTGGGTAGTTTATGATCTTCCACGTATCCCAACTACCGTTGTGGAAAACATTTCTAAATGAGATACAAACAAGCCAGGAATGAATTGAATGTATATGAAAATAGGAAGGAAAAAATCCCAGACAAATGCATGTGCTTCTGCCTCAAATCACAGCCTGATCAGCCATCAGTTCATATTTTTTGTGGTGTAATTACAGCTAACAGACACATGGGGGTGCTCATTTATTTGGACCTGCGGCTGGGACACTGTGGCTGTTTCCCTTCACAGGCTCAGCCCCCTGCCATGCTTTGCTTCCCACACCCCTCTTCCTCTTTCTCCCCTTCCCTCCCTGTAAACTCCTCCTCAGCTTCAGCCTTCCCCCTTCAAATCAACTCACCTTGTCATCATCTCATCCTCTTGTTTCCTGTTCCCCCACTGTGTCTTTATTTATAATTCTGGTGTGCATCCGTCGGTGTGCGTTTGTTTGTCTCGGAAGCGTCTTCAGCGTAGCGAGACACTTCCTCTAATTTTCTTTTTGCACATAAGTTTTGTGTTATTGTTTCATTGTCTGGCATAAATACATGTGATTAAGTCTCTTTTTTAATGTTTATGTTGCTTTGCATGTGTGTGTTTACATGAGCATACAGAATGTAGCTGTGAGTGTGTTTGAATGAGTGTGACTGTATGCTGGCTGGTGTGTCATCATTGAAGGACAGTGTGTAGATCAGTGTGTATGTGTGTGTGTATGTGTGTATATGTGTGTGTGTGTGTGTGTGTGTGGAGGAGGTTGTCGTGCTGCAGAAGTGACAGTTGAAGGTGAGTGTGCTGAGGCTGAGAGAGTGACAGGACGGATTGGGTGCCTATAGAAGGCTGGGATGGACATGACTAATGAGGCTGTGTGTGTGTGTGTGTGTGTGTGTGTGTGTGTGTGTGTGCACACTGAAGGTTGCCTATACAACCGTGATATATCTTAGTTGCTTAGTTGAGTGAGTCCTTGTTAGTTGGTGCGTTTGCAGAAAAATTATTTATCCGTTTTATCCTTTTATAAAAGCTGTCACTCATCCATTTTTTTACAGTGAAGTGATACAGACGTCAAACCTCTGGCACTCACAAATCAATATACTTTGTTCTCAAACAAAGCCTTTAAAGTATCTTTAATTCATGAATATATATATTTATTTAAAAAAAAACTTTTGGGGGGGTGAATTTTTTGCTTTTTCATGCATGTTTATCCGTGTGTGTTTGGCATTTAACAGACAATGTTTGTCAGAGATGTTGATATTTGATAAGCTAATGCACCATGTGTATGTGTGCGTGTGTGTGTGTGTGTATATTTACTTGTGTGTCTGAAGGCCGGGCGTGATCACCATGCAGGCTCTGTCAGAAGAAGACCGCAGGTTGTGGATGGAGGCCATGGATGGGAGAGAACCGGTAGGTTACCACGGTTACGGGTTTGTTCTTATGTGAGAGAGACAAAAAGAGGGAGAGCAAGAGAGAGAGAGACAGGTGGAAAGGGACAACATGTCTGCTGAGCTAAACAAGAGCTCCGACATTAACAGTTGGCCCGACTTCAGCAGGCCTCAGCTCATGGCCGCGGTGCATACGCTGTACATCGCACGATGTTACCTTCTAACACAAAGCAGCGGCTCCCAACCAGCAGCTCAGGACCCTTCAGGATGAATCTGAGGGGATGCAAACAAATCTTTCAGTCCCAAATATGAATGTTTCACACATTTTCTTTTTATGTAAGAACCAGGACTTTTTACAAAGACATTTTATTTCATGTAAACAGTTGCAGTCAGGATGTCTGAAGAGTGTAAAAGATTTTTAGAATTATAAACAGCTGATTATCATGAACCAACCAAAACAGACCCTGTGAGGGAAGAAACCTCGTTTTTCCAAAGTTGTTCTTGTCAGGAAATTAAAAAACTGTGTTTTTAAAATGATAACTTTGTGTCATCTTGTCATAGGCGGTATTGTGTCTCTATCATGCGTATTGTATGACAATTACAAATGTAAAAGGTGGCCATTAGAAGTTATTCACAAAATTTCTGCCTCACAGGAAGGTATGAACCATTCATT
>JAPZDX010000006.1:17116264-17135916 GCA_029783625.1 Naso annulatus | reverse complement strand
AGCCCAAAACACAAAGACTCCTCATTTATGATCATAAATGACACAGAAAAGCAGCAAATCCTCACATTTAAGACAGTAACCCAGCAGTTCTTTTCACTTTTTTATTTGTAAAATGACTGAAAAGATTAGTCGATTATCAAAATTGTTGGCGGTTAATTTTCTATCAATCGATTAATCAATTATTGGATTAATTGTTGCAGCTCTAAGAAATACTTTAAATAATCAAATCAAATTCTGATCAAATTCTTCAGCAGCAGCTTAGTTCGTCTTCACAAAAACACAACAAAATAAAAGCATTCTAATTATTTTGTAATAGTGTGCAGTCCTCCTGCATGGATCATTAACCCATTATGTAAGGCAATCTGTTTGCTGACTTGCTTATCTTTATTGTGTAATTTCATTGTTTTACTGTACTTCTCCCTTCCTTACTCCCCCTACTCTCACTTCCTCTCTCTCTCTCTCCGTCGCATCCATCTCTCTTACTCTCTCGCTCGCCCTCTCCCATTGCTCATTCCCTCTCTTCCTCTTCCCTTCACGCCGCCTCATCTGCCAGAGTTATATAATATTCCTATTACTGCTGCTGGGGCAGACGACGCCTCCTCCTCCTCCCCTAACGCTCAGCCTCTCAGCCAATCGAGTGTCACTACGGCAGAAGTATGGAGGAGGTCAGGCGAGTCATGGGATTATCCAACTCACCTACCCGGAGACAAGCGTACACAGCGTATGTGTGTGTGTTTTCTGTGTGTGTCACTAATAGGGAGCTTGCATGTGTGTGTGTGTGCATGTTTGTGTGTGTGTGTTGACTTGGTCTTTGAATTACTGAGTAGAGCCTTTGGTTGCTAGAGAGAGGCACAGTTATAAAGCTACCCTTGTTTCAGAAATCATCATGTGATTGCGTGACGGCTTCCTTTTTTTCCCTTTCTTTTTTTCTCTCCACTCACCCACACCTCCTCATATCTGAGCGTCTTCATCTCCTACGCTGCGCTGTCACTTCAATCATTACTACTTAGAATCACCCTTATCGTTCCTCCACCCACGTTCACCGAACACTTTAAGTCGTTGGTAACCATCCACACAACTTCTGTTCTCCTACGAAGCAGAGATTAACTTGTTACCCAAATTAAAGCATTTGCACCATTTTTTAAATCATAAAATTACCCATTTTCAACAAAACAAATATTGGCATATGAATGCAGAATCTGCTGGCCTGGGATAAAATTTAGTTTCTGAAGATTTCTGATTTCACTTTGTGGTCTGTTTGTAGTCAAAGTAGAAACAACCAATCACATTTGAGTGGGCTTTGACTGACTGCAGGTACACAGTTTGTGTGGAGGGGAAAAGAAATTTTAACTTAGAGTCAACTGGCTACCATCTGACGGCAGTTTAGCTTTATATTAGTCTCACTAAGCCAGACCTCTCACCACAGCTTTATATTATGGCTGGTAAATATAAAGACACCATACTGCTATCAACATATCAACTATATATTGTCTTCCATTTTGGATAAGGCATTCAGGTAAAGTTCCCTTACCTGACCGATCTACTTGATTTAATACTTGTCTTTACCCACTTAGACATCAAATTCATATTACGGATGATTACTTATCAAAAATCTCATTGTGTTTCTGTTTTGTGGAAGGATCAATAGTCATGCCTACATTACTGTCACATCAGAGAGGTTATTTGGTCAAAAAATTGTAATGTTTGATTCTGTCGTCCAGTTCTAGCTTTAATCAAGTGCCTTTGAAAGGATTTTAAAAAATACTGAGATAGCTTGTATATTGTGTACAAGTTAAAAATATTGCAATATAAAGTTCAGGTCATTTGCCCCGCACTACTTTATATTAGCTCTTTATTCTTAAATTTATCTGTCAGGCATTAGCCAAAATCTTCAGACCTCAGGTTGCTAACCGCACTACAAACAACAATCAGTACAAGGAAGAGACAGTCTTAACCTGGATGAGAGTTTTTGTTAAACTCGGTGCCAAATTGTCCTAGAAGCTGTCAAAGTTCCACACATGGCAAATGTCCAGTTATATACAGCCAGGTGACAGAAAGCTGCTGGGTGCCGAAGGGGGGGAATAAACACCTTGAGTCCCACCGGATTCTGCTTTGTCCCTGAGCTATATACAGAGAGAAAAGCTACAAGACAAAAGCTTAGAGTTTATTATTTTCACTTCTGGAGTTTGCTCTAAAGTAGCCTTTGAGGCTGCCTCTCTCTGCCTTTGCTTACCTCTCAAAGTCCAGTAGTGAAGGCACTGAGCAGTGGGTCTTACTCATTCTTTGGAGGTAGATCAAAAAATGTAAGCAAATTAACAAAAAAGAAACGACAAAAATCGCCCAAAAATACAACCGGCAATGGACTCCAACCCAAAAGTACAGGTGGAAATTTAATTTTAATGTCTGTTTCACTTTATTTCGTATATCCAGTGGTGACACCAGAAGCCCCTTGAGGCTTATTCATCAGCAGACAGCAGTCAACAGGTTAACATTTACCTGACTTCAACTACAGGATTTATGACTGTTGCCTGCCACATGCAAATGCAGAAAAATGTCGTTAGAAAAGCTGCAAAACCTGTCTGTGAGATCATCGGTGTGGATTAACAAATAAGTCAACAAAGAGCAAGATTTGGACATCTGTTTCAAAGAGTCAACATTGGTTTCGTTCAAACATGACCTCGATTTAACTTTGACCTTAACTAAGTGTTTAGGTGCCTACACATACTCAAAATGAAACCACAGCTGTGGCAGATCACGAACAACTGACAAACTGCTAGTGATGTTATCTACTTTAGGGCACCAGATCAGAGTCTGCTCGTCTAGGCCCATTTGAAACGGCACTGGCAAAGTACCTCCAGTATTTAATCATGTTAGTTTGGAGGACTTGTTGGTCGAGGCAATAATTTTTTTTGCCTGGTTCCCTTTTGTCTGACGACATTCTCTTCAGTTTCATCCATGAGTGCCTAGATTCGTACAGAAATCTGATGTAAAGTGAGTGTTAAAATCCAAACTATTCTGACAGCAAAAGGAATCTTTTCATCCCGAGCAGCGAATTTGTCCGCCAGTTTTTGCACGCCAGCTGCATTTGATAAGGTCAAAGTGAGGGAGGTGAATCAGAGCTCAGGAGACATGAAAAGCTCAAATAGGGGAAGGAAAAAGTCTATAATTCAGCTGCGCACTCTGACTTCTGACTGTTAATGTTTGTGCCATTACACTTTGTTTTTCTACAGATTCTGTTGCATCTCTCTCTTTCCTGTGTGTGTTGTAAAATACACCGACAGAGATGCTTATAAAGAATCATTAGCAGCCGCAGTGACGTCTCATTAACAGTAATTTCACTGTGACTGGCGGTGAACTGGGGAATTTTTAATTCAGATTCAGCCATAAATCAGTTGCAGCTGTCTGCTCTGCGGCCGTCTTTACTTCCAGCGCCAACGCATTAATTTAATTGAACTAATGTGTGGATGCATTGCGCGTTTACAGTGGAGCACTCACAAAACTACTCCCACCGAAGCTATGCCACAACAGATGCAACGCAGCGCACGGCAACATTGCAAATACAGTAACATTACGAATCAATTTGAATTTGCATCTGTATTTGCTGCCAAGCAGAGCAGAAGGGCCAATCAACACACAAATGAACAACACAGAGATATAGAAACCGCTCCGGGGAGCCAATATGCACCTCTTTCTGCAGGCAGACACGAGCGAGAGAAAATGAAGCTTCATAAGTGCAAGTGACCTTGCCTCAAGGCTGCACAATAATTTAGTATGTCTGTTTATTTTCTTTCCGTTTAATCGTATTGTGCACATCAGAGGATATTGTGAAACATGATCATGTCGTCGAAATAGTTGATACTGAAATTTACTCTATTTAAAAACCGATAAAGCAAGGCTATGAAACAAGATAAGGAGTATTTGGGGACTGTTTGATATCCCAAGCACAGTGTTATCTTACTGTTTATTATGATAGAGATGATTAGAAAACAAGGGAGTTTACCTTGGTTAATGATTTGAAAATCATGAGTGTGATATTGACATACAGCATCAGCCGGCCCGGTCGTCTCTTTACACAGCTACCGTTTTATATATAGAGAGCCCGAGATAAGAGTGTGTGTAGGCTGAGCAGCTCAGCCCAGAAAAGAACAGATCACAGCTAAGAGACAATCAACCGTAAGTGTGTTAACGGGACGGACGCTGAGGCCTTTTTTCTCCAACTTCGGTGTACAAGATAATGTCCCGAAGAGAAGTGAGCAGTAAAGCAGCTAAACGGGAGACACAACCTCCACTGTTCCTCTGTGAGAAGGGTACGGTTTAGGCTAGATGAGGTCACATGTTAAATCCCCGGAGCATAGCTATGCTGTATTGGAATGTGGAGCTTTACAGGAAATTGGGCCACATGGTGTGGACCACAGGGAGCAGAATGAAGGGCAATGGCGCAGTCTTTCAAGTTTATCCCTGTTTAACTCAATGTGAGATCTGTTCTAGTTGCACAGCACCATGAGAGCATGCCTATCATGAAGTTTAGCAAAAATTAGACTGCGTTTTCTGAACCTGAACTGTGTGCAGGTGCTGTAGATACTTCAAGCTGTTGTGTGTCTTTTTTTTTTACTATCTATTTACTACTATATCTATACCATAACATTGTGGTTATGACTGTTTATGTTTTTTTATGCAAAATAAGAGTTTGGGGTTTTTTTAGCAGGTAATTTGTTGGGGTTCAGGGTGAATTTAAAGAAAAATGACAGACTTGGTAAAAACCATAATTTACTACTAGATCTGAAACCAATAATCATTTCATTAAATAGCCAGTTAAAGGTAAATTTCGTAACTATTTTGGTAATCGATTGAGTCTTCAAAGTCTTTTTCTATGTAAAAACACCTCATTTACCATCTAATTTCTTTTTCTCAAATTCTAAATATTCAGCTAGATTTTCAGTATTCTATAGTCAAGCAAATTTGATGCAAACAAGGATGAACAATGGTATGCATGGCTGTATTAAACAGAGAAGAAGTAGAGGTCGTGAACTGGAAATAGTTGCTTTCCAGCTGCCAATAAAGGCTCATTTATGCTCTACTTTAGATACAGATACGGATACAGACTAAGCCTCCTGTCCGGACACTGCATTCATTTCATCTGTATATCCGTCTCCTGGAAGCTTATGGATACGGACGAGACATAGCAGTATCACTGGAAACTGCAGGGGCAGTGTTGAGCGGTGTGGCCGACAGTTAAGCAAAACCAGGGAACCACAGTGACGAAGAATATTTTGGAAAAATGGCGGAACTTTTTGAGGAAAGACTGTGCGAGTTGGTATACTATAGACAAATTTTTGATGTCACCTCGCCTGGCAACAGGACAGACGACTCAAACAGAACAGCTGAGAAGGAAGAGATCGGACAGGAAATGACTGTCAGCTGGAAGGCAGGGAAGGATAAATGGAGGTTAGTTCGTTGAGAGGTGCACTCTACTGGATGTGTAGCATAACATCCATCCATAAGGGTCCGCATAGAGGTATAACGGCAGTGACGAATTTATCATTTAAAATGTGCTGATCTGTTTTTGTACATAAAGGGCGCATAGATGAGCCTTAAACCTCAGGGAAAAACAAACAGAACCCGTTGCCTTGGCAATCTGTTGAAGATGAATGGACAGAGGTTTTGAGGGTTTTTTTTTTCCAATGGGCAAGTAGTAATTCTGTTTCTTTGTCAGCTAGCACTGGCCATGTTTCTTTTCTTCTTCTCTCAGAGAAAAAAAATCACCTGATCTGTCACATGACTGTGAAATATCTGATGCCTTAAATGTACTAAACGTCGTTTCCGTCTCCCATCATTTCTTTAACCTTTTCAAGAATAGAATTTATGCAAAATCGAGGATGTTTCTTCAAATTTTGCTGTTCCCATTAAGCTTTGCTTTAAAATGTGCATTTAAAATATCTTATGTTTAAAAAAAACTGTGTTTTAAAAAAAGGTTTTGGTTACCTCTACAAACAACCAGACAATTGGTCAAGAAAGGCCGTAAATCTTTATAATAATTTATTCGATTGCGTTATACTTCTCTGAAATGAACAGTGGTTGTTAAGATTTTAGGGCATGATTGTCTTTGGCACTGCCAGCAGTTATGGTTGAGGATTACAACCTGTAAGCAGTGAATGTGTGTGTGTGTATGTGTGTATGTGTGTGTGTGTGTGTGTACTTTTCCACTGGAGAGGGCTTAACTGGTGTCAGTCTCGGGCCAGGTCAGGCTCGGGCTGAAATATTGCAGACTTGTTGGGCTGGGGCCGGACTAGGGCTGCGATATTTGGCACATGCAGGACTCTGGCCGCCAGCCACTTTTTTGCCAGTATGGACTGACACATTTAATCAAAGCCAAAAAGGCCATAAATACCAATAACCCATTTAAATGATCAAATACCAAAATAATGATGAATAACCATGCTTATGCTTCATAACAGCAACATTAATACAAATCTGTGGCAAACAATAAGAGCAGAACTTTAACATGAAGCAATCGCCACCAGATATTTTCTGTCTCAGATGAAGGCATTATCATCACCTCATTATTAGAGACAGAATTACAGTGGGCTAAGTAGTTATCTGAACAATCAGTTTCGCAATCAAGAAAATCTGTACTTTTCATTCATTAAAACAAACATTTTCTGCTTTGTACTTGGGCTATAAACCCCACCTGTCTACAGCGCTGAGGTAAAAACAAATGCTCGGCATAATTTTCACTCCATGTTTGTCTGACGCTAAATTAATAACGTCATGAGGAGTGACTGTGCTGACCCACCTCACTGCAAAGCCTAAGTGGGTGGGGACCCTAGCTCTGGGTTCTAACCCTCGGTAATAAAGCTTGTGCCGCGTGTGTGCCTGTGTGTGAATGGAACCTTCAATTGCTCCCTGCAGATTCGATTTGCTGCTGACACACTGTGTATCTTAAATCAGATAGATGGCCGGTGCCTGAGGGCACACAGCACCCATTTCCCCTGATGCCCTTATGTAATTAGCTTTCATTTAGCACCTTAATGTTTGCTCCCTCACAAATTACCCACAAGAAAGTCCTCCTTCACCCACCCTCCGACCTTCACCCACTCTTTTTCCGTCTCTTCCCCTTTTTTCAAACCCGATCGTTAGTCGACAGAAAGGACCAATTTCTCCTCTGCGCTAATGTGGGCTGCAATTGTCACTTCATTTTTTGTCGCCATGAACAAGAAGTGAGATGCAGCATGTGAGCCAACAGTGATCACATAACAGAAAGCTACCACAGCTACTTCATATAAATATTTATCAAGGCCATAAGCATGTAAATCACGATGATATAAACATCCTACTGTTGAAGGGGGAAAGATGGCGATCTACTAAAATGAAAGCCTAGCACTCTGAAACTTTCAAAAAGGATGTTTTCGTAGCAGCATAATGTTTTATTTCACACTTGCTTCTCCTTACAGAGCAACCTGGTTGCTCAGTTGGCAGAGCGGGCACCTCATGTACAGAGGCTGTGTTCTCTGTACTGTGGCTGTGGGTTCGATTGCACCCCGGGGACCTTTGCTGCATATCACTCCGTGTGTCACTTTCATTGAAAAACATATGAAAAGGTTATGGCGTGATTTTTGCAGGGCTCTGTACCAAACAAAGGTGTTTTCCTAAATCTGTAGAATATGATGCGTAGCCCAGGACAACTCTACAGCAACACAATACTTACATTGTAATTAAATTGTACTGACACACATATTTCTCCTTGAACAAATATCACGCCCTCTGCAATTCAAAAATTGCAGTAATCCATGTCGTGATTTTGATTAAATTTCAAATAACTGTGCAGTCCTGCCTCACACAAAACAAC
Organism: Naso annulatus; assembly: GCA_029783625.1. Taxonomy (NCBI): domain Eukaryota; kingdom Metazoa; phylum Chordata; class Actinopteri; order Acanthuriformes; family Acanthuridae; genus Naso; species Naso annulatus. The sequence continues at coordinate 17,128,070 of JAPZDX010000006.1, read as the reverse complement.
AAACTGCATCAATGAAAAAAGGAATTTAAAGACTGCTTGGGTATCAACCATGAGGCTAATAAGAAAAAAAGAAAGTGGAAAGGAGTTCTGTGTTGTGCTGAAGAAAAAAATTTACAACCTATTCACCTGTTTGGCCTACATAAAGTGGACTAAAACACAAAAAAAGGTTCAAACATGAAACAGAGCAGAGAATGAGGGCTGGAGCTGATCAAGTGTTGAATGTCAGCATCCTATACACAAAATACAGTAGAGGCTGAAACCTGATATGAGCACCCAGTAAAGCCTGGAGGTCTGGCCTGACACAGCTTCAGAAAACAAGTGCTTGTGTTAAAGGAAATGGAGAGGGAGAAAAGAGCTTGCTTACATGAATGGCTGCTAGAATCGAGCGAACAGACGCCATTTAATTGGCATTATATCGCTGCCCGCTAGCAACAAATGAAAGAACTTGCATTGACCTCAAACGGAGTTTGGTTGTTATTGATTTTTTTCCTCCCATACTGTAACTCTTGTTGAGATTATGTCCTGTAATGCTGTTGCATTCATGTGTGCGTGAAAACCTTTTGGAGATTCTCTTTACAGCCATTTCCATTAAAACACTGGCGTAGCGAGAGTGTGCGGAGCCTAGCCCTACTGTAATCAGTACTGCTGTCTCTTCATGGTGCAAAACAGGTCACGCATGCAGGCAGGCAGACAGGAAGGCAAGTGGGCAGGCATAGCTAGTGGGCAACAATGCAGAGAAAATGTTCTCAGCAGCAGCAGCAGCAACATTAGCAGTGGAGAGCGGTGACGCTTACGCTGACTAATGGAGGGTTAAATTTACATACGCCCACCATCGCTGTCTGCAAAAAGATTAATGAAGCTGAAGGTGGAAACTGCAGGCTGCTGACAGACAGGGGAAAAGTGAGATTAAGGTGGTGCACTGATAACCAGATCTGAATTGGGTCAGGTTATTCATTTATAACCAGATATTTGTTTGGGAGCGTGCATTTCAATTTAGTTAATTCCATCGCTTATGACGTATCCACCAGTGCAGATGTTGCACAGCCAAACAGGAGAAGTGCTTGTAACTTGAATGGTGTCCAACTAGTTTCCTGTCTAAGATGACAGTAGCATCATTTCTAGTTTATCAGCTCAGAGGCATATAACACAAACACACAGTTTAAGGAAGTTTTGCATGTAATGACAGAATATTTACATCTCCGGCAGAATAAAAATCAGATTAAAATGTGAATCACTAAAATGTAAACATACCCAACCTCTGTTCTGTTGATTCATTAACTAGAACTCTCCAACCTGTTCATTTCGCCAAATATAATTTCCCTCCAATGTTGAGATTAATCTCTTATCAGTGGCAGAGCGGAGGAAGCTGGTAATCAACTACAAATACGATTGATGTGGCGCAGTCGTATCATCAGAGAACAGCACAGCATACTGCCAGGTGTTTCAGGTGCAGAGGCTTAAATTTTAGTATTATTTTCGTTCTTTAGTCTTCAAAACTTGGTTGAAAATTATGGCTGATTTATGTGCAACTGTGGACTGAAAAATGATTTCCTTTCAGCTATATCTCCCTCCTGATTGGTGATCAAAGGGCAGCATGGAAATACACATCTGTTATTGCAGCCAACTCTCAAGTGAGGGCTTACGGATGTATAAAAATTGATTATGAATATTTTTTTTCACAGTATCTTAACAACACACACACAAACACACACACACACACACACACAATAAAATAGCTGTCAAATTAAGAGTTGTTCCCATACTGATTTCTGTCTATCCCGTGTCAAAATATTGCTGAATGCACATATTTTGCTCTGTCGGTTCTCTCTGTTCTTCTTCGTTGCTCTTAAAAATAGCAGTCACCACTGGCAGCACAGCACGACGTCCTGTGTACTGTTGTAGAGTGGCAAAGAAAAACTGATTTCAGGTAAGAAACGGTACCTAGCTACCTAAGCTAATTGAGCGTTAGCTAGGTACCGTTTCTTACCACTAATAAATTACATGGTATCTGCTTGGTGCACGGACTGGCGTACTCGCCGATACCTAGACCAGCATTTTTGGCAGTATCAGCAGCATTTTCCCATACAGGTATTGGTGTCGGAACGACTCTATCCGATAGCATGTTATAAAGGCACCTACGGGATTTATTTGACGCTCAACGATACCAAGCTACTTCTCAGTTAGCTCAGTTAGCTCTCACTGGCATCATACCTGAAATCAATTCTTCTTTGCCCCCCTACACAGAGAGTTGCGTTGCACTGCACTGCCACGGTCAACTACCATCTTTAAGAGCAGCAAAGATTTGACGGAGCTAGCAAAATGTCTACATTTGGCAGTATTTTACACTGAAAAGTTCCACCCACCAGTTAAACGGCGACTTGTAAGGAGTTAGATTTTCCTAGATTTTCATTTTTGAGTTGTTGTTGTTGCACTACTGTTTTACACTATTATATTTAAATATCTTTATTTCAATAAATTAGGATTTCACCTTAAGTTTTACGGTTATTTTCATACGCTGGTGTTGGATCAGTGCCCAGTATCAGCTACTACGCAAGTTTGGGTATCAAAATCGGTATCAGGAAGGAAGAAATAGTATCAGAACATCTCTAGTCAAATTATCTGTGAGGAAGACAGTCCCACGTGAGGCTTTCATTAGCTGAATTAAACTCAGTCAAAGACATGCACCTGTCTAAAACGTAATAATGTCTGTGGGACCAAAAAAGAAAAAAAAAGAAGAAAAAGAATAAGAAGAAAAAGTTTAGGAGAATTTCATCAGTTTAAATAACGGAAGCACATGTGCGCACCCATATCAAATTACTAGTTTACATAATAATTAAATTTTTTATGAGTTCTGAGTTTGATTTAAGCTGCTGGCAGCACCGATGACACAACTTACTCTCCTGCCATATTACTGTGGGTGACATCAAACAGACGAAGCACACTTTCACCCCGAGTCCACAAGAGCACAACTCAACTCTGCTTTTATTTGGCTATCCTGGTTTCCATGCACATAAGTTGTCCTACTCTCCCTCTATCATGCACACACCCGCAGAGCAAACCTACGCATGCACGCAGACACACATATAAGAGGCCAATCATTAACCCAGAGAAGCACGCTTAATATCTTTTCATGAAGCCTCTTCTCCTTCCCTCCCTGAGGTGAAATTACTCCGGGGAATAGAGGTGTGTATCTGACAGGAGAGGAGGAGTAAAGAACATGAAGACATGAGGTGAAAAGCAAAGAGGAGATGAGAGGAAGGAGTGGAGGGAGTGAAAAGAAAGCACGCTCACTGAGATAAGATTAGATAAATAAATCAGGGGAGAAAGGACAAGATTGCACACATTTTTTTGCTAGATTTCACAACTCTAGATTTCGTAAACAGTTCTCGATGTTACAAACTCACACAAAGACAGAAAGTGGAAACAGAGAAGAGCAGGAAGAGGAGATGAAGTAAAGGATTGAGAGCGATGTTAATCCAACAGCAGATCTCAACCCAGAATGGATCATTGGCCACTTCCCTCCCTCTCCCACAGTTTCCTTTGAGAAAGCCAGTGGAATATGAGCCTCAGTGCTGCTCTTTCACCATAGGGAGGGAGGGATCCTCCAGATGCTCGCTTTCACTCAGGTGAACCCGTTGACTGATATAGAAAGAGCAGAGACGGACAAAGAGCTTGATAACAGCACTGGAGAGGTGATTCAGTTGGCTCTGCTCCTGTTATTGTTATCCAAACAACCACAGATATAGCACCAGTAACAAGCTCACAGCATGTAGGGGGGGAAATTACCTCTGTCTCTGTCAACAGCACTGAGAATATGTTTGCCAGCACAGAATGAAAACGTTCTTGGCTTAATGTTAGAGTCCCAAAAGACGGGGCTTCTTCATAAAGCTAATGGAGAGAGCTTACGCAAATTAAAACCAGTGAGTCAAAATTTGTCCAGAGACATACAGAATGGACAAAAAGCCTCAAACATAATGTGAAAAGAAAATACAGGTGATCAACCCTGAATCTCAACAAATTTCTTCCTGCCGGCACAGCAGCGGCGAAACGCCATCCGCGGCATCGATTTAATGGAGGTAAACAAAATCATTAGGGGTAAAAGTAGCATTTTTCACCAAGGGTCAACATTAATGGAGCAGCCACAATAAAGTACACAGCAGAGGTGAGCTCGAGAGAGGACGCGCAGGTGCCAATTTACCCAACATATATACGCTCAACACACGCACACACTGTTATTTCTCATAGCTTTCTATGCTGATCTCCTCAGATGCTCCGGCAAGCTGACATCACAGCTCATCTAAGCTAACAAGACCTCCGTTCTGTTTATCTCAATGTACAGCCAGGCAAAGATCTTTAAAGGACAGACCTTTGGTAGTGAATGCTGAAGCTATCGCAGAGTCTGCTAAAATATTCTGCCATAAATATAAAAACAAGGAAATGAAAAGATGCTGGAAGCAACTCTACTCTTCCTCCCTCATTATCAAATCCTGGATATATGAATCACAGGCCTCCAGCACTGCTTGCACTCGTTTGACCACTGAAAGGGCCGTGTGCATTGAGCAGGCGAGCGCTACAGGAAACTTTGGAGAGATTTAGCCATAAATGCTCAAGTCTGAGTCAGATCCAGACTCAGATGACACATTGCAGACATATCAGAATGCAAAGTGCAGTTAGCATCTTTTATTTGTTTATTTTCTTCGTTAGCTTGTTACCTTGAAGCTGTAGTGGTTTCAAACGTGCAATAATATCTGTCATGATGTTGCAGTGATAAGAGGTCGAGACAGATTATTTGTTAGGGAGCAGAAGGAAGGTTCAGAGTCCAGTTTAAGTCCAGAAGGTGCACACTGTCTACTGTCAAAACTTTCATTATGCTAATGTAAACTCTCATTCTCTGGGTTGATAAGTGCGCTCTGTGCTGAAGGTTTCAGGCTTCTTTGCCTGCAATTGGCTTCTAAATTTGTGACATCTAGCTTGCCCGAGATACGTCTGAATCTCAGATTTTAGGGGAATGGACAGACGTTTCCCTTTTTAGTAGAGGAATGTGAAAAGTATCTCTCCAAATATCTTTCTCTGGGTTACAGTCTGACATTTACGGGGACACATACAAACGAAAAACCCATTTTCAGTAGAGGGGAGGTAAAAGTTGAGACCTTTTTTCTTCCATGAGACTGCACTTGATTTTCTGATATCAGAAGAACTCGGTGAGCAAAAGTGGATGCTTTTGCGCTGCATAATGGAATAAAACTACACCATTAAAACAGATCACAAAGCGGCCACACAAAGGACAGAGGACTTGTGCATACCATTTCCAGAAGCTTTGGAAATGGATTGCACAAGACCCTTTCAGTGCTGTGAAACTGCCAAAAATGGCAGACAGTGTTTGCTTATCACCTGCACAGTCAGTATGTCCAGGTGACAGAGAAAGAGAGACCATGCCAGAAAAACACCTCTAGCTGGATAAAGATTTAGGAAAAGCTCCAAATCAGGCTTATCTACTAACTGCAGTAACTCACAGGTGCTGTTACTGATACAGATTTAACATTGACAATACGGGTGTTAACATCAGGCTACTGATTGAATGCTAATTTTATGGGAAAAAAACCTCTTCAAAACATTTCCATGCCATAAGCCCTGTCAGTCACAGCCACACAGAGCAGAAAACAGACGAAATTTGGGGATTTTACACTATTATAAAGGATCTATGGGTATACTAGGAATGTTGTTATTTCATTTATGCACTAAACTGTTTTCCCTTTTAATGGGAGAGTCAATGTTTCATTCCTGCAAACATTCCTTTCTTTATATGTGTATTAAAGTTCATGCAGCTCAAAGGTCTACAGAATGTAAATTAAAAAATTACTAGGGAAAAAGGTCTCATTTAATCTTTTTTTATAGACATAATATTCTGTTATTTAAATACTGTTGTTGATTAAACTGGCGAAAGGCAGGATTTATGCTGCAAACTGCCATTTGTTCTGTTTCACCCTACGTGTGAGGCTGACATGATATCATGTTATCAGTGTTACATTAAAGTCTGCTGTTCCTCCCGGTATTCAGATGTTTCCCCAAGTGCAGCTGCCGCCTACTTCTTCTCACATCTGGCCCACAGCAGATAAGGGAGCTTTCTTCTTTCTGCTTTCTTGGCAGACTCCTTTGCCAAATACTTCAATGTTCGCACTAAAAAAGGAAATCAGAAGGTGTCACCTTCGTAGAGCTGGGTTGATGTGTTTAACACCAATTCGTTGTGCGCTTTTTCAGTTTCAGCAACTGAGAACGCCACAACTTGGTAGATTTCCAAATTCCAATTTAGTGAAACAATTTCAAGATATACAAACAGCATACTGCACTTCAGTTTTACTGAAGTAACACAGACTGGATGTTTTTTCCTCTAATATGTTCCGTATCCTGCTGAGTTTAATCCTGCTAAACAATCTTTGTTTAATTTTGGCAATTTAAACTGATAGCCATAATATTATATTGGGCCCGATCAACACAGGCTCGGACTGGTAATCTAGTGAGCTCATTGCAGCCCGCTTTTTTAAAGATTCTCTGTTGTGACCGGCACGCCAATGGGCAGGCGGCCCCCAAAATGAAAAAAATATGAGTTATTAACAAAGATAAAAACCATTTGCTGCAGCTAGCCTACATTAAAAAAATGTGTGGCCCACTTAATATTGGAAGAGCCCATCTGAAAATGTAATTATCAAGCAGCATGAAGGCAAATGCAATAGACTCACCAATGATAAGTGTTGTTTTTAAAAGATTCAGGATCGCCTTTTCACACCAGCGTTCCTGTCAAATTCCACCCATCCACGAAATAAACCATTTCCATTGATAGCACAGCAAGTGCGTAAAAAAACGTTGCCGCGTAAAAAAGTTTCTCTGTCTGATTCTGTCAGGGTCTCATCACTCGTACAGGAAATCACAGCTCTTTCCATTAAGGGGGGGGGGCTGATCCGATGGGCCGGTTTTGTTCCTAGTCCGACCCTGGACCAATATTATCAACCAAAATGACCTTAAACAAATATCAGTGTCAGCAGTGCTGAAGACCAGAAAAAATGCTTGGACTACTGATTTAAAATAATGCAAATGCATAGTTTGTCCAGCAGAGGGCGGCCCATTGTTAAATAACTAATTAGTGACATGTTTAGTGTTCAGTGAACTGATGTTTGAAGAAAAGTTTGTTAAAATGTTCGATACCTTTATCTTGTCTCAGTTACATATCCTTGTCACAAGTATTTGATAACCGATACATTGGATCAGAATTTTCTTGTTCCCTAATATCGGTATCGGTATCGGAGTCAACCCCAAAAACGTATCAGTCAGGCCCTAACAATATCATGTAGTACAGTACTGGTATTATCCAGGGGACTCCTGTGTTTCACTGCTGAGGAACATTAAAGGTATCATTACAAGAAAACTTTGCAATTGGAATTTACATCGGGGAAACATGTTTCTGGCTCCTTCCACCATAACTATCACTACAGTGACCTGAAACATTCTGTAAATGTTGTCCAACACGTTAGCCCGCAGCAGTCTGGAAAGGATCAAGCAACCCCAGCACTGAGGGATATTTAGGGCTAATCAGCGGGTCTTAGGTCCTCATTCATAATGCAGAGGGTTGACCTGTTTCAGTTTCTGGCCTGAACCATTAGCCCCAAAATCGTTCTCAAGAGATAAAAAAAAAAATACTCTTTCCATTTTGGACACTAAACACTGACTTCAGCTCAAAATGCATCAGATTTCAAAGATTTCCGTGCAAAAGTTGACCCTGGAGTCCAGCTCTATAGCAACGGCACTGAGAGAACAGCATGACTAAGTGCAGTGAAGCCGTTGCACTCGCAGTGTTATGTTTTGCACCAGGATCAGCCTGCAGACTTCACAGTCTGTAAGCAAAACAATCTTCCCTCATAATTTCTGATTACTCAGATTAGGTTTTGACACTTTACTGCGTGATGCCATGCAGACAGAGAACGGCTCAAGAGATACTTTTTCGTGAAACATGACAGAGAACACAAATAACAACAGGTGAAATTTGGATTATGTAGCTTATTCTATTGTATGTAAAAGTGCATCTAAATATGTACAGCAACTTTATAAACATAAATGCAATATATCAAAAATAAATTCTGACTGTAACATCCAACAACAAAAAAAAAAAAATCCATGCGAACCTCAACCTTTGATTTTCAGAAAATGAAACATATTCTCTCAGTAATAATAGATTATTGGCTACAATCCTGCAGAATAGAGCTCACTGCAGGCTAATGTATTTTGACAAACACTGTTTACCATTTCAGTGCAAGAAGAAGGTGACAAGAGAGGAAGGAGTGTTGAAAGAGTGAGATCACACAGATGACGAGAGAGAATGAGGAGAGAACACGGAGGAGAGCAGGGTGAGGAAAAGTGAGAGACTGTCAGCTGTAATTAATGGATAAAAGGATGATATACCAGTGAGGAGGGACATGCAGAGGAATGTGAGCAGTGTTTGAAGTGGGCCTTTGACTGCCACAGAAGGAGTTAAACTCATGTAATGTGCAAAGGCAGAGGTGAGCACGCAGCAGCTGAGCAGGCGCAACATTAATCATTTAAGCCACAAAACAGCCAAGTCCAAACTTGCTGAAGTGCGACACGGCTGAGGACGTTTGGCTCATGCTTGTCCTTCCTCGCTGCAGCAAAGCACTCTGAAGTACTTCTTCTAGAAAGGTGAAGCACAAAGTCTTCTTATCATCATTTTTGTTATCACGTCAGTGTAACTGGGATGGAGTGATTGATCATCCCGGATGCAGAGACTCCGACATAAAGCACTGCATATGCATGTTGTAGAATTTATGCCCAACTGCTGCAGACTTGCAGCGAGGAACAGACTAGGGCCTGACCAGTACATCGTTTTGCCAATATTATTGGCTGACAACTGCCTATCCCAGAAATATCGGTATCAGCATGTATGCTTTCTGCACCAATATCAAAACTGTTTTTAAAGACAAAAAAAATGCTGGGACTAGTGGTTTAAAATAAGGTAATGACATAGTTTGTCCAGCAGATGTCAGTCCAAGTATTTTCTGTTCTACACACTGGTGTTAATATAAGAACATCCAATATCAGAGTTTACTTTGACAATTACTCTTTAATTGATTTGCCAATTAAATAAAATTATTCACAACTATTGTGATAATCAAATATTAAGTAATTTACTTATTTGCTGGTTCTTGAAATTGAGCACTTACTGTTTTGTTTTGTTTTGGGCTTTTTTCATGTCAATATACAGGGCGGAAAAATTTCAAGACATCAACCTTGTCAGTGATTTTTTTGATGGACATTTTTAACATTTTCTGATGTTGTGTATAATAAGCACATCTAGAGAAGACAACAACTAAAAACACAAAACCCCTTTTTGTGTGGTTCAGACGTAGCAGTCTTCCAAAACATCCACTGCTCCCTGCAAAGTTACTGCATGTTCAATAAAATGTCAGCGATCAATACTTTTTGTTCCACTTCTCCTCCTCACTCACTAATGCACTTTCTTGGGTCTTGTTTTAGCTTTTGATGATTGATCTCAAAAGAAGGTGCATCATCTTCCAGTGTGTTGTTCTGTGCGCTGTGTGACATTGTTGACTTAACCGTGGCAACTAGGAAGCTTGTCAGATTTCTGCGAGAGCAGCCCTTCGAACAACAACAACATTGGAGCGGGCTCTCAAACAAAACAAAAAGCACAGTACGCAAATAAAACTAAGCTTTGCACAGGCGGGTTTTGGCCAACTTTCAGCTACTGAGGGAACAGCGAGAACAAAGTCTGATAAAAATAGGGTAAAGTAGCCTCAGAGAGAAATGACACAAGCTGCAAACAAACCTGAAATGACAAAAGAGGAGAAGGAGTCAAAAGAAACAAGTTAAAGGGGGCTGGAGTGTGAGATAAAGCAGAAAGAGAGAGAAAGAGGAGAGAGTGGGTGAAAGCATTAGGGAGAAAGCTGCAGACAGACAGATATAGAGAGACTTTGGCCCAGCTGGATTACAGTCCATTTACAGTAGCTCCTCCTCCTCCTCCTCCTCCTCCTCCTCCTGCTTTTCCTCCTCCACTCCCAGACTGACGGCAGTCACAGAGAAAACAAGAAAGAATTTGTCTTCGTTGTAGCCACTGTCAGCAAACTGTGACCACTGGCTTGAGTTATTACACTATTGATGCAATTATATATATAAATATATACATTTATACATATAAATATAAACACTGATGTTACACCCCTTGCTTTCCTTCCCTTGCTTTTATTGTTTTTTTAGAGGCTTAACACACAGTACTAGTACGACCTAATTTGTACGTCCTGACTATTTGTGCTACGAATGGACAAATGACAAACCACCTCAACTGATGCTTATGCTTATGTTGATGTAAGGCTAAGACTATCATCTGATTTCAAGTCACTGTACCAAGAAAAAAAAACCTTACTCAATATCTGAGGACTGGGGGGGGGCTGTCTGTATCTATGTATTTGTAGTTGTATTGTATATTTACGTAATTATGTTTATGTAATGCTGTTTCTGTTGTGTGTACATGTTGTGTAATTTTGTATCTGTGTTTGTGGGACCAACTTGAAGATGAGATGCTGCATCTCAGTACATTCAAATACAAATTCAGCCTGCATCCGTCATTCTCTGAAATGACTTGTTTCCTGATGCTGCTTCTATATTCTGCCCTTTAAAGTCTGCTGCTCTACATAACGCCCCCGCCACACCCCGAACTGAGTTCAACAAATTATTTCTGGTTTAGCCGCATAAATCAGAAATCAGCAACACTGTGTAAATGTTTTCAAGCAACAATCTGAGGATCTTCCCACCCAAGTCCCGTGATTCTCCTCTGAGACAAAGTGGAAACCACATGATCTATCTTTACAATGGGAAAATGTACTTTGTTGGAAGTTATCAATTGTTTTTCATTATCTGTGTTAAAATGACATAAAGTGAAGAAAAACAAGCACAGCTAAATTGCTCCTTCTTAACGTGGTAATACACACAATGGTGTTATACAACGTAGGCCTTATTGTTGAGTTAGTATGTGTGTGACAAATAGCAAGTTAAACAGCCTGACATTGTTATATTAAGCAGAGAGGTTTCTTTACACTGTTTTTCAGGCTGCATTAGGGAGGAAATTAAAATAGCATGCTTTAATGAGTTATGAATTACTTTTTTTGTAGCTCTCTTTTCACATTAAATGTATACCTAAAATGATTCAAATGTTAGAGCTGAAGATATTCATAAAAATATTTGACATAAATATCAAACAAGAAGATTTTTATCATAGATATTACTTTAGACAGTGCAGTGGAAATTAAAAATGTAATAAATATTTTAATACACTTATTTGGACAGTCCACCTACAGATAGCTTACAGAGTATTTGCAACATTTCAACGACATATCAGTTGGTTAACTAATTACTTGTTACATTTTTATATATACATTGTTTAATGTTTGTTGAACATTTTCAGAATATTCAACAAAGATTAATGAAAAGGGTAACTAAGTAGGGTTAGGGTAAAAATAGTTACGTTGTTGAATGTCAGTTAAAATGTTGCTGAATTGTTACAAATACTAAATAGACTACATATAGGTGGGCTATCCAAATAAAGCGTTACGTAATATTTAGAGGAGTACTTTGCCGATTAGCAGCCAGCTTCGTTCCGAAATCGGCAGCATAGTACAAAGAACTTTCTTTATCTTCTTTCGGTCTTCCATGGGCCTAGCTCTCCCGCTATCTTCTGCGCCAGAATCCCCTCAAAAGACGTGTTTGGTGTCGTTTGTGGAGATGTGTG
>JAPZDX010000006.1:17102079-17114747 GCA_029783625.1 Naso annulatus | reverse complement strand
GAATCAAACAGTGATAGAGGCTTTGTGCAAATGTGTTTCAGTCGAGTTTGCATATCTTACCATCTGAATGCGCACGCATTCACATGCCCATTTACCCTGGCTGGTTAGACCTAAGCCTGTTAGTTCAGGAAGCCACTGCAACAGTTAGCTGAGAACCCACTGTAAGCAGACATGCTGCCTGCGCTTGATTAAAATCACAACGGTGCGAGTGCACTTTTCACAGCTCTGTCTAAACTATTATTATAAGCAACAATCACCACAAAAAAAATAATTTGATTCTTGCACATTAACTCCTGCTCAGCAGCAAGTCATGCAAACCAACTCACAGAGAGTAAAGACATAACATTACATCAGGCTACACATATAGCTTTCACTCTAAAGATTAAGGGCTTCTCATTCTAGATGATACTCATTATGGCGCCGGGAGGATGAGGTCCCCTGGGGTCACAGGCTGAGGGCAATGAAGGTAACCACTGCCAGACTAGCTGCTGGATGCCTGAAATGTGCCAAGGTTTCACAGCACAGGCCAATGCTGGGCTCCAGTCCAAACAAGGATACCCTTCTCAAGGCAGCAAGCAAAAGAGCAATGAAGAAAATATACATAATGACATACACAGAGAGTTGATGCACTGCTCTAGTGTTGCAATTAAATAATTTGAATCACTGTGCCTGAGAAAAAGAGGCAATTATTCAAGGTTGAGTCTGACTATAGAGCTGCTGACAGATCTATTGGGAGGAGTGATGACCGCAATGATGCATGTTTTTTTCCTATAGCAGTTGCCTAACACCACTTCAAAGCACATTAGGACAGTTTTACTTTCATCGAAATGAGTCACACAACAGTAGAGTAAGTGCAGGTTGTTTGTCAGGACGTTGTGGTACCACCGCATATCGAGAAATCTAACATTTTCATATTAAACCTAAATATACAAAAACATATTGTCAGGAAAATTAGTCTTTTTCGGAGCCCAATTCACTTTTGGTATCTGACCCAAAAATCCCATTTTTAGTTGTGCCCTAATTAAAAGTTCTCTGCATTCTCTTGGGCCCGTTCTGTCCTTATCATATGAAATTGAGGAGAAAATTCAGGTATTTTCAACCTGGATTCTATTGTCTCATATTTTTTGTGGGGAAAACGATTTTTGGAATTTGTCCAGTACGGAGCAAAGCAGCCAGGAGATGAAAAACTGCAATGCAGTCTTTCCGGACAAGTACGCGTATTCCATGTGTACCCGCTAAAAGTGCTTGTTTTACCCACTTAGATTGTTATTTCAAATTCCAGGCGACATTGATCTGCTTGGGTCTGTTTTCAAATCAAGTCTTGCTCTGGAAGACGTGTCATTCTGAAGTTTCGCCAGAAGTGAAATGTTGCTTACTCGTTTCTAGAAATCAACTAAATGTTGAGCCGTGCCATTGAAAATTTTTGTTGTGTTAACCCTGCAGTCCAACACAACAGACTCCTCCTGGCACGCCCCACTTTAACTCTTGCTCATGTTTCCAACAATCTTTCCTGCAACGATTCAACTCTTGCAAGACTTCAGAACGAGACTTCCCTTTGAGTGAGACTTGGTTAAACCGAGCAGACCAGATCAAGCAAATGGTAGGTGGAGTCCTTTTCATAATCTTGCCGGGCACTAATAATAAGAAAAATATATGGTTGTAGGCGGCATAAACAAGCATTTTTAGTGGACATACATTGACGATGCAGAATAACCCGGAAGAATTATACTGCAGCCCCGTTTCATGGGGGCCGGCTGCGGCACTCTCAGTGTTCCCTGTCAATACTGGACTAAAATTAAAAGCTTATGTCCCCATTAGTCACTTACACACAAACACATGAGGAAATAGGATCCAGGTTGAAAAATGCTCATGTTTCACTTTAAGAAGAGAAGACAAAGAGAGGCGGGGATGGTAAATTGTCCAAGCTTTGCTGTTGCAGTAAATGTCACACGGCTGATTTATTGCTGGCAATCAGTGAACCTGTTCAGCATGTTTGACAGTCTTACATATCAGTGGTGAATGAAATATTCCGTGCCTCTCACTGATACATGTGAAGCATCAAACTCTTGCTTTCGAGGCTGTTTTTCACTCGACCATTTTTTAACCACCTGTCACTTTAACTCCACGTCACTGAAGATAAACAGACTAATAAAGGCAAGGACAAGGGTATAAAGCACTATTCTCCACTCTTACTATGAGCAGTGGAGGAATTATATTTCAAAGTCTGGGCTGAGCAGAGGGAGAGAAAGAATGAATAAAATGAAGCAGAGAGACACTTGAAGAGACATTCAGAAAGGAAGTTAGTCTAAGCTGAAGACTTCAAAGAGGAGAACGAGAGTCTGGAAGAAAGCAAGACGCTGAGGTGTGTGGGTGGGTGTTGGTTATGTAGCCCTCACTTTTGTTACTTTCTCATGTTTTTAAAAGGCACTGAAGTGAAAAATGTTTTTTAGCGGAGGATGTTGGAGGTAAGCTATGTAACTCTTGCACAAGGGAGCGTAATCCTAAATTAATTTGCCTACAACTCGGTGAAGAATGCTGGTGACATTTAAAGCTACAGTCTATGAACCTTGGCAGGAACAAGCCTCAACATTGTTGCAACTTATTCTTTTTCAATTCATAGGTGAAATGTTCAGGTTATAAAATGTCAAGAATAATGACGTGACAATGTTATTCCCTCAGTCAAAATCACTTTGCTGGCAGGGCCTCAGCACATTGGGTGGTTAAAGCAGTCTTGCTTCCTTCACCTATGGCCATGAAGGATGGATCATGACCGAAAGAATGAGATCGCGGACTCAAGCGGCTGAAATGGGTTTCCTTAGGAGTGTGGGTGGCATCTTCATTAGGGATAAGGTGAGAAGTTGAGTCATCCGTGAGTACTTGGAGTAGAGCCGCTGCTCCTTTGCTTTGAGAGGAGCCAGTGCAGGTGGTTTGGGCATCTGGTAAGGATGCCTCCTGGTCGCCTCCCTAGAGAGGTGTTCCCGGCACACCCATCTGGGAGGAGGTCCCAGGGCAGACCCAGGTCCAGTTGGAGAGATAATACCTCTGCAGTGGCCTGGAAACACCTCAGGATCCCCCCGTCAAAGTTGGCTGATGTGGCCAGCGAAAGGAAAGTCTGGGACCTCCTGCTACCTCCGCGACCGGATGGATGGATAGATATGTTCATTATGAAATGTTTTGCCCACTTATCTGTAATGACTAAATGAAAACAAAAACAGTCTACAAGAGCACAGAGTTCATATCAGATTTAGCCTCTTAATATTGCGGTCAAAGTGAACCAGATTGATGCATTTAACATCAAAATGTAAAACATTTTCTTCCAGGGGAGCATGCCCCCAGACCCCCCCTGCAAGGTCCAGGGTTTATCCCTGAGAGTCTCTCAAAAACCTGTGCAAAACACTGTGATATGATGTGTAGTATCTACCCTAATCCTTTAAAGTTTAGCATGTTGACCACCATCATTTTAGTATGCTAACATTCAATAATTAGCATTCAGCACAAAGTACAGCAAGTCTCATGGGAGCGTCATTGGATCGTCAACCAAACTATGGGTTATTGCAGTGCAACCTAATGGTGAAAATGTGTTTAGCAAGTTCACTGCAATGCATTAATGGTTGTCACAGTATTTCAATCAAAACCTCAAACATCAACCTGGTTTTGGCAGGTAAGAGGGACATCAAAGTTATTCAGACATATCATCTCAAAAACATCGAGTGGACAAATTTTTGAGCCACTCCATCCAGTAGATGTGTAGATATTTCACTGGATAGGCCAAAAAAAATTGACCCGCTGGTGGCGCTTCATCAGGATAAGTTTTATCTTTTGGAGAGCAGGCAAAAAACATAGCATAAATCAGTGTTTTTCAAAGTGGGGGTCCTGACCCCCTCGGAGGTTGCCAGGGGGTGCTGGGGGGACTGCAGAAACTTGGAGGGAAGATGGGGTGGGGGAATGAAGCAAACATAAAAATCAAAGACTAACATTATTGGTGACAATAACATTTTTGATTATATGTCTCTGAGTTGTTATTAATCACTGCATATCGAAATCAATGTACTTTTCCAACGCTAATCCTTCAGTTTAAAAAAAATAACACAAACCACTCAAGCTAATCAGAATTGGACAGCTGCTGTGAGTGACACTGAGATATCAGAAAGGTGTTGTGTCCCTGATAACTAGCTACCAGTCTCATGCTAAAATGGAGTCCACGGCTGCAATCCCAGAAATTTGACGACAGGGGGGTCCCACCGTCAGAGGTTAATGTTATACAGGGGTCCTTGACATGGCAAAGTTTGGGAACCCCGGACATAAATCACAGCTACCCATCCGCTAAATGCTAAGATATTTAAGTCTGTGCCAAAGTGGCGGGCCAGCCATCTGTTTTTCCCCAATAGATAAGCAATAAAAATAATCTGGCAGACATATTGTTTTTTCCACCACACAGGTCTATTTCCAGCATTGCTTTGGCAAAAAAATAGGCACACTGTAATTCACAACAATGTATTATCAGCACGTGCTAAAGAGCACCAGCTCTGCTGAAAATAGACAGGCTTCAGACCTAGAGGGGCTTCTATTTTAAAGAATGAGCGCATGGTGGCTGAGAGGTGGTCAATATTCCCAGACAAACGAACAGGCTCAACTGACTTGCACTTCAGCTGACGCAGGGACTGAAAAGGAAAATAAATAAATAAAAAATTAACCTTTCTCTGGCTATCATATCGAAATGAGATTTTCTGGTCTAAGAGCTCCTCTTTTGTGAACTGAGTCTCTTCAGCTGAAACCGGAAAGATCCAAGCTCTGGTGGTAAGAGAAATAGTACAACAATCAACAGACAGAGGAAGAAAAATGAGTCAAGACAGGACAGATTTACCCCTGCATCATCTCTGCAGCTAACCTCATGTGCCCTGCACAGACACCAGCCGGTGATAAAACACATTCGGCAACCAGCCTGTCAACCTGGTCCTTGCCTAGAGAGGATGATGAACACAGTCCAAGCCTGAGATACCTCTGCTGCATGCTGGATGAGTGTGGCACCAGACAAAAAGAGCATTGTTTCATTCACCAACTCTGCAGCTACATCCACAGTCTTCGTTCTCTTAAAGAACCCGTGAAATGAAAAAACACATTTTTAATAAGTTTTACTTCTGTGTCCAGTTGTTCATCTATCTAATGCAATATGCCACAAAATTGTTGAAAAAATAATTGTGTATTTTTGCATAGAAATCTGGCCCTTTCTCTCATTGGAAAACATTTTCAATTTTTAAATGACTCATCCTGCACTTAGGGCCGTTTCTAATTTTACGTCCATTGAAAATGCTTTCTCGATTTTTTTCGGATACTATAGACACACACCTACCCTTAGTATGGAAAAGCTCCATCACAAGAATGAACTGGCATCTTTCCCCCACCAGCAGCAGCGCCGGCTTCGGCAATTGGTTCAAGCAAATAGATACAGCCAGACTCCAAAGACATTTCACACATCATCTGATTTGTCGGTAAAATATGTAGGTGTAGGTTAAGGTAGTGGCGAGAGGTCCTCCACAACTGAAATGAGGCTGTTATCATTAGAGTTAGAGGGGCGGAGGGCAGGCGTAGCGCACATTCAGGTCTATTGGCAACTGTGAACATCAATCAATATCCAAGACAAGTTCGAAAACACGTCAATATGCGGAACCGAATCACACTCTGACTTTCGTTTCACAGGGCCTTTAAAACTTTTCCTTTTTTGAAGGAATGCTGTTTTTAACTCTGTCAGTCATTTTAAAAAGGCAACAATCAGATTTGTCCAACCTGAAATAATATCAACCCAGTTCTGCCAACTACGAATACCTTCTTCATTTTGTGATCTCTAGAAATTTGTTTATGTGCTGTGTTTCTTCCTTTGTCTCCGTTTAGACTATAAACAAAGGCAGCTGGATCATATGGACACTGAAATGTACAGTCACTGGAGGATCATGATACATAAAAGTGCTTTCACAGCAAACCACAACATCTTGAGCGCTGCCCAGTGTTGACTTTGGAAAACCAAAATGTAGCCAAGATGTGTCTCACAAACAGTGTTACATATTTTAAACTAACTGCTCACCGGGTGAACGACAGCGGCATTAACCAAGTTTTGATTATCTTGGATTAGACTTTTTTTTCACAATTTTAATACTAATCAACCGGCAACTACGCTAATATTCTACATTTCCCTTGATGTTTATAAGTGGAGGAGACCCTTAGATATTTCTTGAATGCTTTTTGAAAAATTTGGACTGTGTTTAAAAGAAAATAAAACGCCTCATAAAGCAGCTGTGTCGCAAATAACAACTGACAGATATGACAACTCCATCAATTTACTGCCTGAAAAGCTGAACATACTGTGCAGTGCTTTTAAAGCTGACACAAGGAGTTTTTAACTGGTTACCAAACTGTCTGAGGGCGCACTCACACTTGGCCCTATTGTACCGAACCGTGCCGAAGAACGAATGTCCCCCCTCCACTCTCCCCCGCTGGCCCGCACTCACATTGCTCCAGTCTAACTGCGCCTGAGCACGCTTGAGCTACCTGATCTACAGAGTGCAACTGTCGCAGATTTTTCCACTGCTTTTTAATTGTATGCTGTTGTCTGCCTGAATTTAAGGTGAATCCTCCGCAAACAGTCACAGCGCTGTCAGCGCTCCGTGCTTGTGCTTGTGGACGCGCATCCGTACCGTACTGAAGTCCACCTCTTCCAACTGTGCCAGGGCCGACAGAGCGTGCCGTGCTCGAGTACGGAACAGAGCGCTCACATTAGTCAAATAAACTGGACTTTAGGGGTCAAAGGTGCTCAGGCACGGTACAGATTGTCCAGCGTGAGTGCACCCTAAATTGAATTCTCTTGCCTCTGTAGTACAGATGTATATAATATATTTAACCAGCTCGGTGTCAGTGTGGGCAGAGTGTCCACCCTGAGATCGGGAGGTCAGTGTTCGATCCTTGACCAAGTCCTACCAAAGATATAAAAATGGTACTTGATGCTTCCCTGCTTGGCATTCAGCATCAAGGGTACTTACTGACTACCTCTACATAACCAACATTGGCAAAGAAATCATCAGCTACAAGACTGGCTACCTCTATATATTCTTTATTCTTACCGCAGGTCAAGTAACGTGGTGCCAGCTGGCGTTGGTCAAAAGATAACACAAGGTGCAAATCTGAACGGCAGCCTCGGGGGTTGTAAATGTTTGCCTCCACATGTACAGTAACCTTCATCAGGTAAATTATTGACCAACCTATGGCACAAGGTCCTCTGCGTTGTCTTGTGACAACCTATAATACGGCCGGCTGTACACATGTAGCAATCAAGGGTGCAAATGCATACTGATGACTTTTCCTGCGTGCGTGCGTGCATCTGTGCATATCTATACACACACACAAAAAAAGAGAGAAAAAGCACATTAATATGTCTGATGCAATGGAATTCTTTTCTGTGCAACATCACACAAATCAAACATATTACACAAGAACCCCCAGCGAATTCTATCCAGCTCAACTTGGCAGCAAAACAATCCACCTACTTTCACATCATCAGCAATTACAACTAAAAAGACAGAATCCACTGCCTGAGTCTTCCAAGGACAAGTGTCATCTTACAACAGCTATTAAATGGAGCTCAATAACACATAGATAATAAATGAATCGTAAATAAATAGCTCAGAGTGATCATTAAAAACAACTTCATGAAGATTTGCTGCACATGTGTGCTGCGCGGCTCCATCGAGCATCTTAGAGCCATAAATACTGAATCGCAATTTAACGTTTTTTAAAACCTTCTTTTTTACTCTGTAGAGACGAATAACTAACTTTTAAATTTTTTTTCTTTTTCTTTTTTTTCTTTTTAAATCGGCAGCGAGGACGCACTTGTCGTATTTCACATGGCAAGCTCATCAGCAAAATTTTATCTCCAGGCTTTAACGGCCGGTCTGCGATACTGTAGATTGGCCCTAACTAATTGGCCCTCAGCAAATCAAAAGAACCGCAGCGCTGGGACTGAAGGGATTCATCAAGTTGCTCAAATTTCATCAGGTCGGACGCTCGCTGCCGGAGGGGTCTAAACCTGCAGCCTCCTGCTGACAGTCTCCCTGGTTACCCTGACACCCTGCTGACACTGATCAGGTGAAGGGAAATTCACTTCCCCTTTGAAGCCTTACTTATATAAACTAGGATTCAATGTAGACATTTTGCAAATAACATGCCATGATTACAATACTGGGCTTGTGTCAATATTAGATATTCTCGAATATCGCAATATTTGCCATCATTCGTGATATTTTTCATAATGTAAATATCGAACAGCTGCTGAAGCATCTCCGGGCTTTTGTTTATAAAAAGAAAAGGCACACAAAGCCGCCAAGCTTTGCTATTTGATTAGGGAAAAGAGTTTATCACAGTGTACTGGCATGATGTAGGCGTGCAGGCAGTGCTTCAATAAACAGAGATGAAGGACTTTCAAAGAACGCCAGCTCACCAGTTTGACAATATTCAGGTTTAAAGCAGGAGAAAATGGTAAGCCCCTTTCCAATGATAATATTGCATAATGCAATATTTGGGCGGGACAATATTGTAATAATAAGTTTTGGATATTGCCCAAGCCTATTTAATACCTCTCTTGTATTCTGCCGTGGATTTTTACTATGCAAACACAGACTATGTGTCTGCTGACATTATTAGGTCATTTTAAATCGGACAGAAATGACATGTTGACCAAGAGAGAATCTGAACTCCCTTTAACATTGCCCTACTTCTGATTGTGGGGAAGATAAACACATTAACTAACAGTGATCCCTGAACCTTGGCAATCAAACACAGGCACACCCAGACTACTTTTCCTTTAGTCCAGTCGGGAACAAGAGGGCAAGGGAAGCGTGGACAACAAGACGTGTGTATTCCTTGTACAGATTAGGGGCATTCCCCTCTGTGCTGACTCTGGAATGAGGCATTAAAGTTGATCGCATCTATGTTAGATAAGAGAGGAAGAAGCTTTGGCGACCCAGGATCAGGCAGCATGACTCAAAAGGAGCAACAAAATATCTCAGAGTTTTACAAGCGCAGACGCTGAAAAAAACAGAGCCCCGGAGAAGTACAGAAAGAAAAAAGCAGCGAAGGCAGGAAATTCCACCAACTTGATTCATCGATCAGAAAGCAAGTCGTGACACATCAGAGAATTTTCTGGACTTGGAGTGAAACGCTGCACTTAGAGTTCTGTTTTAATGTTTGTGTTCCTGCAAGAGACTCCAATTTGGGCCTGCTTTACTTCATTTGAAGAAAATTCATCAGTGTTTCCTTGCTCGCTCCTGAACTTGCTCAAAGAGTGAGATGATGAAAAACTGCATCACACAAAGAGAGAAAGCAGAAAGATGGTGAGGGGAAAACAATTACAAGGCTAGAAGCAGCAGGGATGATTATCGATATAGAGTTCTGAGAAAAAATATGAACGTTATGCAAGATCTTTTTTAATTGTGAAAGAGCAAGAGGTGTACTTTCATTCAACCTTTACCACAAAATAAAGAAAATATTGAGGGTTTGTGTTTAAAAAGGGCTTTAATTTTAAATTACAACAACAAAATCAAAGAGATAAAACAATGTTTGCCTATTTTTCATCATTTGTTACCCAGTTCAAAAGGGCTAGATTCAAGTAAAAACTGAATATAAGATGTAAAGATTCCCTCAGTGTATCACAGAAAAGGTAACATAGACATCTAGGGAATAAGAAGTGTGATATCACATTGCTAACCACATGCTTAATGTGTAAGTGAATCAATTGTTTATGCTCTAATCTAGTAACTAAATATATCCTTAGAGATGCATTAGAATCCGTCTGGTTCCACCTCAAAGAACAGATTAGATTCAATAATATCTGGAACATTGTTTAATTTTTACTCTTGCAGACAGTCTACAATAATCCTGCCTTTCTCTATTGATTAAGTTCAATGACGCACAAATGGGTCACAAGCAGAAAGAAAAATGTAAGTAAATGGGTGGAGAAACAGCACAAATTTATGCTTCCATACAGAACACAAGGGCTCTCTTAATGATTTGATGAGTATGAAAATGATGTGGATCATGTGCTAAAGCAATTGCAGTCACCAGATCTATACCCACAATGAGCACCGATAGGAGACCAACGTGCCTCTAGTATTATTACTATTATTATTATCACCAGCATTTAAGCAGCCAGTCTGTTGTTTTTTTGTTTGTTTTTTAATTTATGTATTCAAATGGTAGAGGACATTTTGAGCATGCAGGAGACAACGTCAGAGAAAAAAAAACTTTTTTTTTTTTTTTTTTGGTGCTTGTGGTAGAGGGCACAGGTTGCCATCTCCACTAACCAATTTCCTGAGGAAAACCCTGAGACGTGCTGTGCAGCTTCTGGGCTGTGCAAAGTTTACAACTCTTTTTTGTTTTTTCTTATTGCTTGCGTGCTATTTAATAAAGTAAATTCTTACATATTTTTATTTCATGTCTGTTAAATCACTCTCTAATGCCAGATGAGGTAACATAACGGTAACTGTGATAAAAGTATTGCAGTATTTCTATTTTGCAGTATTCTAAACAGTCTGTGGCGACATCCCTGGAAAAAGGATGAATGAAGTGACTGCTAATGCAAATGAACATTTCACTCTGCTGCAGCTTCACTTTAAAAGCTTTTTATGTGCAAAACACGAGTTGTTGTTTCACAGGAAATGCAGTGCAACTGCATGTGAGCTTGGCCCTGGGTGGTGTCGTTCATCAAAAATGCATCTGCAAAATTTCAGCTTTTTTGACAGGGGATTAGTTTGAATGATTGCAGGGAGTGATGGAAAAAGAAGGAGCAGCCACAGTGAGCTGCTGAGCAGAGGAGCTCCAGGCGAGACGCTGCACAAACCCAACTTCATAGTGAGCCCAGGTAACCAACTTTCGCTGTGTCCGCCTGTGCACAGACTCGTGCTGCACGCAGCATCCAAAAATGTATAAAAATGCAACAAACGCAACAAAAGTCTGTTTTGCTGCCTCTTAGTTTTCTGATCAGTAGTATTAAATCACACTTAATGTTCCCATCATTAACTACAGGTTTCACTAAATCAACCACAACATAAATCTTAAGGATTTTCAACAACATCAGCTTTGACATGTTGCTATTCTGGGTTGCTGTTTATTCTGGGAAGTCGCTTCTTTCCACCTTCTACGGGATTTTTCTAAATATAAAGGAGTTTTTTGTTGTTGTTGTTTGTCTCTGCCAAGAATAATACTTCCTAAAAAAGGCATTTGGTCTCTGTCACATGGTAACAAACATTTCAACTGTTAAAAAAAAGCAAACACTCCCGGCACACTGACCACAAAGCAAAATAGAAACATAGCAACCATGCATTGCTCTGCAGGCTAATGAACTGTTCTGATCTCAGATTAACATGCAAATCAGTCATTTGAGCAAACGAATCTACACACTAATAATACTAAAAAAAACAATAGTTTAATAATAGCACATGTTTATTCATAATGGCATTTTTTTGTCAAATAGGGCACAAGACTCTGCAACTCCTGTCTCCTTTTAGAGTTGTTGCCAAACACAACAAGCACAGTCCTCTATTTATGAAGAACGGGTGAATCAGTTCAGTCTGGGGTATATTTATGCTCACTCCTGACATATCCGGGCGCAGTTTGCTCACAGAATTCTTGATGTGAACAGGGCTGGCAAGGCACTGGTGAGAAAGAAATGGATCACTGCCATTGCAAACAAACCCCATTATCGCCCTTTTTGCAGTCAATTGTTGCAAGCTGAGCCTGGGTACACTGCTAGGTAAGCCATCGAATTTATGATTTAAGCACAGATGTGCTTTCAGACACTATAAAGCAGCACCACTGCAATTCATTAGACAGGATGGGTTTAGAAAGAATCCTGCTGGAGTTTTCCAACAAGGAGCCCCCACTCTGCTCTGAGTACTGGAAGTCCATACCGAGAAACGCCTCCCAGCTGACTGGGCTGACCAGTCACAGTCAGCACATACAATGTGTAATGAGGCATTTGTGAGTGCATATGTTTGTCTTTTCAGACTGTACAGAATGTGGGTGTAGTGTGTATATATTGCATATAGCAAATGCATGTGTGTGTGTGTGTGTGGAAACAATGCAGACTTTAAAATAAATCTGTCTGCTCCCAAAGAGGCATCTCTGGCTACTTTACAGACACAAATTATACTTTCTAAGAACACAAAGATGTATGCTGTTCTAGAGGACAGGAAGCTTTCGAGACAATTTTCTCATGTTGGTCAGAAATAGGAATAATGTTGCGCAAAACCAACAAGATTAACGTTAAGGTACAATAATTCTTGCGATTAAACTCAGCATGTATGATGAGCTACCAACCACCTGTTTACAAAGCTCCATACTTTATGACACTTTATGACAGCTGAGTTAGCTGTGACGGCTGTGCAATGAGGTTGAAAGCGCCAGAAAACAAGCGTGCAAGCAGATCTTCATTTAAGAAAAAACACTTTTGTCTCTGAGGTAAAGAATGAACTCTCACATTCATCATACACTGAAATTTTACAATTAGAAATAGCTGATGTCCTGCACACATAATGGAACAAATAATGTGCATTCAACCTGGTTAAGTGGCTGTGAATAAACAGAAACACATTATGAGGATTTTTTTTTTTTTTTTTTTTTTTTTT
>JAPZDX010000006.1:17077795-17101979 GCA_029783625.1 Naso annulatus | reverse complement strand
CATTATGAGGATTTTTTTTTTTTTTTTTTTTTTTTTTAAAAAGCAAAAATCCTGAACACTACAAAGGAAACTTCAGAAATCATTTAACAAGTTTCTGAAAAGTGTCACAAAAATAGAACTTGTTGCAGGGCTCCTGAGTGGATAATATAGTGAATGTCTCTATTACTTTCTTTTCCCATGTATTTATTTTTAGACTTTGCAGAGAATAAAAAGACAGGCTTTGTATTGCAAAAAGAGGTTAAATCCATCATGTGGCCTGTTATATAGGCCTTGGATATGTTCAGGACACCTAACACCAGTGTAAACATGCCAGCAGCCACCAAAACAGCATTAAAAAAAGAAACAGCTTGGCTGCTAAGAGGCCTAGACCTCCTTTGGCTCTCTGTACTACAGTGACCCCGACCGAGGCCTACATCAAAGGCTCAGTACAGTCAGCTCAGAACCGAGTGGCGAGAGGGAAGAAGAGTAACGAGATAGAGAAAATGAAAGAGCATCTTGTTGGGAAATGCGTCTTGGCTGATGATCAATGCTGACGTGTCAGCTGCGAGTTCAGGACGCAATAAAGCCTTTTTAAGTTAGAGTGCTAATATGGAATCAGCCTGCCCTTAAGTTGGACCATGATGACCAAGTTAGAGACTTTGAAAAATTTGATTTTACACAAACTTCAGAGGCACGGCTTGTAATACCTCAGTAAGCCACAAAGTAAGAGTTCTCCACTGCAGGGAATGTATAAATAGTATTATGCTACTCCAACATGAAGCCTGGATGTTTACATCCAAACACAAACATGTAAGGCCTGACTGCTGATCCTAAAGGTTTGCAACTGAGGGAGGACGAGGGAAACAAACTACAAAGTGGTAATTAAACAGCAAGATGCAGTGAAAGGCAAAGAGCAGTGAAATGTGGCCTTGCATACAGCGTAAGCCTATTAAGCAACAGGATCTCAAACAAACAATGTGGATTGAGGTTGGCATAATCTAAAAGATTACAAATCAAGGAAACTGAGTCAACAGACATAAGTCTGACCTAGTTTGGCATTACTGTATGTTATCAACATTTTGCTTCACTACCTGTTCTGAAATGGCCAGTACTGCTGAGAGTCCCTGCAGACAGTTAATGACATGATATGCATGACATCTGAAGAAAGATGGCATAAGTATAAGTATTGATCTCACGCTGTGAAACTTTATCTTAAATAGTTCACTCAGAGACAGACTGTGCAACGCTGAAGGTGAAATTGTTAAAATCATTCTATGTTATTTTTTACTTTTTATTTGTATCATACAGTTCATGTGTTTCGTCATTAAGTTTATCTCGTATTTTCATGTGTGTATATATATATATGGTGCATAACAAATATGCAACATTATGCAATTTTTTTTAAAAACAAACAATATTTTAACATTAATTTAAAATATTTATTTTCCATGACAATGCATACATGCAAAAATCACATTTAAATAAGATATATGTTCAGTGCAATAAATTGAAAAACAATATATAAAAATACATTTTTAGCTACTAAATACCGCCACATATTAATATTTGAGAATTTCCGATTCGATTTCATATCGGTTTTCGATTCAAAACAATTCTTGATTCTGGATTGAATGAGTAAAAAACTGAAGCACCATTTCCTGTCTCTTGCATAACGTGTGTCAAGCCTTTCACTGGTGTCACTGACCTTAGTCCACTGAAACACAATATGAAACCAAACTGACAATAAGATAAATCATTAAGATAAGTCATAAAGTTAAATCAAAAAGTTAACAAAAATAAAAAAACAGAGCATTAATTAACAAAAACATCTTTCAGTCTCCTGCCTGGAGGAGAAGAACATAATGGAGGGGTTATTAACGTTATGTCTGCAGCTGTGAACAGCAGCCTCTTTGCTGCACCATCAGCTGCAGGCAAAAGCTACCATTGTACAAGAAACTGAGCGAGCGCAGGATTTCTGGGGTGAAACAGACCTAGGACAGGGTTGTTTTCTTCACCTCAGAGTTGGTTCATATTGTTTCATGCAGCAATTTGTGTTTGTAAACTTGTTTGTTAAAACTGATGCAGCACTGCTCCATGAAAATCTCCACGTCAGCAAACAAAGTTGCACGATGACTGCAGAGTGCGCCCACTGTAAATTGTGAGGATGCTGTACTGCCCTCGTATTTGAGTTCCAACACTCTGTTCCACCAACATCATGGTACTGACTGACATAAAAAAAAAATAAAAAAATTTACATTTGTGAATTGATTCCAAATTGTCAACAATGAACTTTTTCTACGCCCATCCCAACTATTTAAATTGACAAAAGTCTCCACAAATAAAACAGAAAACATTCAAAAAAAAAAAAAAAACATTCAACACATATGGCTATTTAACAACATACTGATAAAATCTCTTCAGCCTTTTGATAGAGTGGATCATAGTATTTTGTGTCAAAACTCCATGTCAGGATACTGTTATCAAGTGGTTTAGTGACTATCTTAGAAATAGGGAACAATATGTTAGTATAAATGGATATATTTCCAACAAAACCAAACTTTGTTGTGGGGTGCCCCAAGGTTCAATTCTTGGACCTCTCTTTTTTATAATTTATATAAATGATCTTGCTTTGATGTCTGATTCTGCTATGTGCGTCCTATTTGCAGATGATACCAATATTGTCACTGCACACTGACTTTTGATCAGAGATGCCAATGCTATTGTAGCATATACCTCAAGATGGCTCTAGATGAATAAATTTTCCTTGAATGCCAAGAAATCTAATTTTATAATTTTCCAAAAGTAAAACAAAATTTATTCCAAGCAGGATACAAAACTGTTTATTAATAGTTCTGACATCAGCCAAGAATCCTGTCTCCTGACTCTTAATTATAGTTTAATATATCCATGTATATCACATTGTAGCATTACCTGGGCCAGTGCACGTTCTTCTTCTCTGCGCCACTATCGGCTCCTCTGTTCAGAGAAGTCAATTTACTTACATTTTCAACGTAAATATATATCAGTCTTGTATCTTCATGTATAAATGTTTGTACCAAACTGATTCTTTGCCAATTGTATTTCGCAGCTTCCTAGTATTAAACTCAGATGTTCACTCATATCCAACAAGACAATCAAGAGATATTTCTTTCATATTACCACACAAACGGTGGACAGTTCAACATAAAATACAGAGGTCCTTCATTCTGGAATTCTACGCTGCTATTAAGTCCTATAATTCATTGCCATTGTTCAAGTACAAATATGAGTAAAAACTAATTTAGTTATATATTCATTCAAGCTATTCATCAGTCCTTATGTCCACATCCTAGTTTATATTCCAGTGATTTCATAGTTTCTTTTTTATTTTTCCCTTAAATTGACGTCTTCTCTTTGAATTTGTATTTGGATTGCATTTTGTACTTGCCTTTGTCGTTTAATTGCTAGTTATTTTTAGTTTTGTATGAATAGAGGCCTTGTTTAGGCCCCTGTAGGTCTCTTGTCTCTACTCTGCACTTCCTTCTGTATTTTAAATTTCTGTATTCCTGTTTCCCTCCATTAAGTGTTAAATTTAACATTAATTAATTAATTAATTTAAAAAAACAACAACAACAGTGTAGCTACGGCACAATTAAAATTACAATCCCCATCCAATGCATCAGCATAAACACCAATTCTAATTCTCATGTATGGTCCCGATCATTTAAAATTCAACTCATGTAAACATTTCTGCTGCAAAACTTCTCACTGCTATCGGCCCCTTGGATCCTTTGACATCCTGAATCTGCAGCTCACTTCTGAACTTGGCGTGTGCATGTGTGTGTGTGTGTGTATGACATTGCCTGTATACAGCTTTTGCATGCCACTCAGAAATACGGTGTCTGAGTGACAGTCGCAGGAGAGAGAGACCACAGCACACTAGAGCCGATCTGTACACGTGGCCTCACAGCATCCCTGTATGTACACACACACACACACACACACACACACACACACACACACACACAGGCTGTCTTGCTATCCGCAGCTTTGCTCTGGCACACAACGATGCACGCAGCACAGCAACAGAGAAGAGTTTACATCAACTTTGTAACCCTGTTTCTACTGTACCACTAAAAAATTTTTTTTAATGTATCAGAGTGTTTTAAAGAATGTTTCAAGGGCCTTACTTCACCCTGGGCATGAAGCAACAACATTTGTCTGTTTTATTATCAGTTATATAACTGCAGTCTTGAGCCAAGCAACGTGATTGAGCCAATTGTGATCCAACTGTGCTGAAAATTCCCATCTAACAGCTAGCTGGGCTCAGAGATATACAGTACAGTACATGGAGTTTTTTGCTATGCTTTAAATGTAGTAATCAGTCAATTTCTGTTTCTGTTTCCATTCCTACTTTGACATTACCCCAGCATTTATGTGTACATGTAACATAACGCAATCGAATGTAACAGCACTACAGCAAAATACAACCTTTGTAAGCCAACAATGTTTATTTTACCATCTTCACTTTTGTTTCCTTCTCTGAAGCTTTTTCTGTTGTTTTAAGCCATGTTTCCACAAACGTTTTTGAGGCTGATTTTGATATATCATATTAAAAAGGGTAAATGGAAACGAAAAAATTCGGAAAAAAGTTCCGCAAAAAAAGTTTTAAATGCAAACTTGAAGTGGTTTTTGCCTTTGTCGAAAAACAGTTCATGCGCAAAATGGGAGATGGAAACAGCTGTGTTGAATTAATCCGGACGTAGCAAATGTTTATCAGCTGCTTCCGCTCCCCAGTAGGAGCAGTAGTAGATTCCGCCGTCTTCCCGGATACTATCCCAATGCACAAAAACTCATCCGAAGAACATAATGGCAAGTTTAGATGGTGAACATTACAGGAATGCCACAGTGTTTGGTTTACGGTCTGCAACCTCTTCTTCTTCTACTGTTTATGATAGTCATGTGTAATGTTGCCTATACCTCCATCTTCTGACCAAACTATGCGTTGCGCCCTAGTTTATTAGCCCCAGACCAGTTGTTGGAAACACTCCTAATTCACATTTGCGAGATTTCAAAAGTTCCCTTTAAATTCACTTCACATTTAATGGAAACGTGACTGAAGTTGCTATGTTACATTCAGTTGCTTTAAACTGTGTAATGCTTTACTTGATTTTCCTTTAACATGCAATACAGGAATGCCCAACGTAGAAGCACTTTAACAGAACAGTACTTTAGTCTTTAATTTCCGTGAACCTCACAATCAAACAAAATTCTATTATTACAACTGATCACTGCCTATTTTTAAAGCAAAAATCCTAAACATCCTCTTACTCCAGCTTGTCAACTGTGAGAATTTCTTGCATTTTTTTTTGTCTTGTGCGACAGCAAACTGAAATATATTTGGGCTCTTCGTCAGACACACTATGTAAAGATGTTGCTTTGGAACTTTGTCAGACCAAATAATTAACGAGTAAAGGTGCTTGTACTGTTTTTGCAATGCACTGTTTAGACAAAGCAGGATATCAGTGGCCTGCATCAGAACAGTGCATTCTGAAAACACGCACAATGCTGGTGTGGCGAGCATCAACATACCAGGAAGTAGTTTGGATACAGCAGAGCCGTGGCACAGAAAGGCATCATCACGTCTAAATTTTCGCCTAAAAAAAAATACAGTTTGTTGTTTGACAAAGATTAGCAAGTACTTAAATGCTTGTTGCCACATCAGACTGAGCAGAACAAGCAGAACGATGAAAAAAGAACCTGTTATGAAGTGAGTAAAATATCAGCTTGTTAGGCTGCCGTATTTGCTTTTCTACAAAGCTGTCATCACTGTTTGTGGTAGCAATCAAATTGACTGCAGTCTATAATATGCACAGAGTTAAAAGCAAACAGTTTGCATTTATGAGCTGTGACATTAAAGTAATTAAGTCCAAGAGCAGATAACGAGGGAGGGAGACAGTAGCTGACACCTGTGTTCATCTTTGACTTATTTGCAAAGCAGTCTGCGCTAAAGACCTCGATGGCTCTTTCATAGGGACGATACAGACTCACATTATTACCCCGTTTTAATCAAACACCATCTTGTAATCTGCCCATTCAAGCCATGGTCACAAAGAAGCTCATTAAAACAGCAAATAAACGTGTCCTTTTCAAGCTTCTACTTGCAGCTTCACAGCAGCTGAGTTTAGCTAATGTGTCACATTAGATGAAGCAAGACGGGTTTACTGTTAACATAATGGTTTGATACGTGCAAAACATGTCAAATCATTGCAGCCAATCACCACAATCGGATCTTTGGTCTGACATCATCGAGGTGGGCGTGGTCTATCTGTGCAAGGAAGTCTGCACAGTGCAGACACATGGAAGTTAAGCAGCCTGTGACTATTTTTATTTCAATGATTAGACTGTTCATGTAATTTAAGTAGGTTAACATTCTGCTCGACTGGATTATAATGACATGAAGTGGTTTAAACGCTGGATAAAGTGTAAAATATTGTGTTGTTTTTATTAAAAGAAGCATTTATGTCACTGTCCCACATTACCTGAACATGTTTGCTAATCTGGGAATGCAATGTTCAGATAAAGTGGGTCACCGTTATCTGTTTTATTGTGCTATAAAACTATAACATAATCAACATTGATCAACATGCCTGTCACTCTCCACCTTTGCACCCAGCAGTGTAGACTTCAAACTACAGTCAGATAAAAACACTCGTAAATCTAAATGAGCTTACCTGCATGTAACAGGTTGGCCTATCAGTTATGCAAGGCCGACAAACAACTTCACAACTGATGTCACACAGACTGACACAAATTTTAACCCTATTTAAACTTTTTTTTTACTGTAAGTTAACACAAAATGTAAACATAAACTAGCTTTTTCCAGACTCACTGGCGTAGGCTGCACAATTAAAATTAATTTTATTTTTCTTTATCCTGTCGAAATTCTTATTGTTAGAACTGCACAACTTGTTGATCAAAATAATCACTGTTATCAGTTAGTTGCATGTTGTTATTCTATTGTAACTGTATTGTATTGTTCTTTCTGAAATGGTCCATAGTGCTTGGCCTTTTTCAAATTAATAGCTCCTATAAAACTATGTCTTAATTGATCTATGTTTTTTATTGTTTCTTGTTTGAGGTTTTACATTTACTGAGCAGCATTTCGTTTTCAATTTAGGGATGACTTTGCCTCACTTTTTTCAAACAAGCTGTCCTACATTACCTAAACATGCAATGTGAGTGAGAGAGGGGGCTCATGATATATGTGAAGGTGCGCTACTTCTAAAAAAATGTGTATTCCCATTTTATTCCATCATAAAAAATGTAAATAAGGCCTAAAAGAATTACAGAAACATCAGTGGGCAGAGTGTACAGTTCATTTGCAAGTCTACTGGAGCCTCAACCAAAAAGTGAGCCACCTTACCTGATTTTACCCCACTTGACTTTCTCACAGGACTCAAACACTGACCGTGGCGCGTCCTCAGAAACTTACACTATCATGTTTTCTCGATGAATCATCATCTCCTGTGGGCTGACACACTTTACGTAACTCTGTGATATCTTTATAACCGGCACCGTCTTACAGCGCTATTTTGGAAAACCACCAGAAAGCGAGGCATGGACAAATCATGATGAGTTACTAAGTGTGAGAACAGTTTCACAATTTTGCCCAAAAATAATGGATTTTCAGCAACTGCTTCAAGTTATGAAATAGTGAAAGCTGCAAAAACATGGAAAAAACACAAGACTGTAATACAGACCAAGTATCTCCTCGGGGTGATTCACATCATTTCAACTAAATAGCACATCTTCTTCAGCAGTATTGCTTTTCCCTCCTGCCTCCTGGTAACCTGCACCTTTTCACCTAATTCATCAGCTTTTCTGATATCCATCTCCTCTGACAAAATGTGTACAAATAAAAAAGAATTTATACCTTTATTTTATTTGCAATGGCATTCCCTAATATCTCATGAGTTGTGGATGAATTGGACAAATGCGAGCCCTGCTGTGTTTGCCCATTTCAGGTAATAGGCACAGGATGTCCTCTATGCCACGGGTGCAAGCACTTTCGGCACACAAATCTGTCAGATACAAAGCGTACAAGAAGGCCTGATGTTCCCTAAATCACACTGGAAGACTCATACTTAAATGCTATGAAAGGCAGCAATTGCTTTCATTTCCCAAATTCACACTCAAGGCGTCCTGCGGCGGACTCAAGTGCCCTGATGCATCACTCTGAACTTGATTTGACTTCAGGAGCGTCAACAGACACCATCACATACACTTTTTGTTGCTGCAGTATTATGGAGCTTATGATTCCCTTAATTTTAATCAGTCTCCAATTCACTGTCAAATATCACGGTTAGTATCATTCGTCACCTCTTCGAAAAAGGCTGATTAGTTAATTTTTCAGCTATTGTTGTGATTAACAAACAAGCAGCATCGAGAAGTCACATTCAATGTGTTTGGCCTTTGAGGTCACACTGCTGATAGCCTCCGTGCTGACATATCTTCTGACTGTGTTGGAGTTCAGAAAAGGCAGCAAAGATGACCAAAAAAGGTCTCAAAGTCTAGATCAGTTTGTACTCCGAGAAACTTATCACAGCTACGACCGCACCGCAGTGGGGTATGGATCATTTTTAACTCCTCTTCTCCTTCTAATGTTTTAAAATTTAAAAAGTCAAGCAAATGCAGAAGTCAAGCAGCAAACAGCAACTCTCCCACAGAGGGTAAAAATAAACAGAGTGGGATAAAATAAAAGCATGAGACCTACCTGGTGAAGCTGCTGGAGAAAGCTGCCAAGGCTGTGGCCGAGGGGAGTCCGTCATCACCCCTCTGTATCCCAGACGGCTCTCCATATGTGTTGCCCCTGGGCCAGCTCTCCCCGACCAGGGGCAGGTTTGAGTACATGCCAAAAGGCTTCTGATCTTGTAAGCCCACTGTGGAGGAAGGGTTGGCTCTGTAGTGGTAGCCAGCTCCTGCGCCCACCCCCATGGGCGAGGACATGAGGCCTCCTCCATGGAGAGAGCCCATGCCGCTCTGGAGACACTGTGCCTGGCAGAACCCAGCGCTGTCCTGCTTCTCCTGTTTGATAACGCCAGGAGTACGGATGTGTACGAAAGAGTTGTCGGGATCCTTCTCTTCCTTGATCATAACGCTGGACAGAAGTGATGTGGGCTGCGGCTGATGATGAAGCTGATGTTGCTGGTGCTGTAGAAGGTGGTGGTGCTGCTGCTGGTGAGGATGATGCTGAATCGGGTGGTCTGTGCCATTCACATTGGTACAGTTTACTCCGTTACCCATGA
The DNA here is from genome assembly GCA_029783625.1 of Naso annulatus. Classification (NCBI taxonomy): domain Eukaryota; kingdom Metazoa; phylum Chordata; class Actinopteri; order Acanthuriformes; family Acanthuridae; genus Naso; species Naso annulatus. Next base: position 17,092,713 of record JAPZDX010000006.1, on the reverse strand, counting down.
GAGACTTTGTTTCCTTTAGCAAGCTGCTGACAGGACCACCGCCCTCCCTGTTGTCATGGAGGATGGTATCCAAGTGTGCCACCTCTGAATCCAACTCAAAAACACTGATTTCTGGCAGGGAGCTGGGAAGGTCCAGGTCTTGCCAAATCTCGGTATCCTCGATTAGGCGACCGCTGTTGCCATCCAAATCACTGGGAGCAGCGCTTCTGTGTCCGCTGTAAGTTTCCAAGTCTTTATCCAAAGAAAAATTTCCCTCCTGCTTGATGGGCTGGGGAAAAAGGTCGGGCAGAGGGAGGTTGTCCAGGACGGAGGTGTTTGAGGCGCTGATGACAGAGGTGGGCGTCCGGTCGAGGTCGGAAATGCTCTGCTCCAGCAAAGGCAAGTTGTCATCCATGTTGAATAGATTAATATCCTGGTGTTGTTGTTGCTGTTGCTGTTGTTGTTGTTTCTGCATTCTGATGATTTTCCCCTCCTTCGTGTCTGACAGGACATGATGCTGAGGGGACTCAAACAGGCCTCCAAGCTCCCCATGGTCTTTGGTTCCACCTTGTCCATTTGGGGACACTGTGGGCCCAGGGCCAGGCAGGTGCATTGCGGGCTGGAGCAGCAACCCAGCTGTGTCACCTGTATCTCTCCCTACTCTGACTCCTGCCTCCCCAAATGTCAGACTGTCGTCTCGATTACCGTTGCGCTTCAGTCCACCCTGATCCATTTCTTTGTCCTAACCGGACAGTGAGGGTGAGTCAAAGAGTACACAACAAACACAGAGTGAGAGAGAAAAGAGGCAAGGTTAGGCTATAAAAACAGACGTGATGCTGGATAAGCTGATACATAATGTAGTAGTTAGTTCATAAGAAAAAATATAAAGCTTATTGACATATTGATCTTAAATACTAAACAGGGTCTTAAAACATTTGCATTAAAAATCTCCAATGGCGCATTTTGACAGCGCAGAGTGAAGCTCATGTCTACTACGATCCCTCCACTATCCCACACTTTTCTCTACTTATTCTTTCATATTTTTATACACTGAAAGAAGCTGAGTCAAACAGGCAATCTCTTCCTCTCACACCCACGTTGGAACAATATGGCAGAGGCAGAACGGGCATTTACCGAGCTGAGCAAAACCAGTGCAGAGAAAAAGCAGTTCACAACCATCACGTACATATTATATGAAATGCTTAAGCTTTTTTCTTTAAACTGTACTTTTCTCTCAAGTCAAGCCAAGAAATGGAGGACATGCCCAGGCACAACTTGTGATACAGGCAGTGCTTCTGACAATCCCTCTTTATATCCAAACACGTGTGCAACAACATACATCCCTGAAAAGAGATTACCCACATTGGGTAGATACGCTGCAGTCACCAGTAACTGTCTATCTCCATCTGTAAAAGAGGGCAAATTAACAATTCAGCCCAAACCCCATTTACTAAATTTGATTTTTTAATCAAATGATTCCAGCTACTGTCAGTCAAATAAACCATGTGGCAGGAAACTCTGCAAATAAAAGCTTGGAGGGCTGCAGCTCACTACTTATCTGTTGATCATTAACAATGACAGACAGATCTAAAGGATCAGAAATAAACTACTGTAACCAAGCAGGCTGTCACTTGCGCCATTTTATTCCGTTTCCAAGTCTGTGCCGATATATTTCACAAACACATGCGCAAACAGGCCTGCGCCGCTCACAGCTTAATAACTTTGTTTGCCATTCAAATGCAGTAAATGTCAAGTAAGAGCTGTTAAATGACGCATTAGTGAGCAGTTAATGACGAATGAATCATTTCCTGTGATTTTTCTGATATGCCAGCGCTCGTGACGTCTTACCAAGGGGACATTGCTTCAAAAAGCGCAAGATAAAATGAGACATGTTGCGCTGGATGGTTTTAAGGCGGCTCACTACGAGCAAGAGGGTTTCTATTTTTGTTTTATCGCGCTCTCCTGGTGGAGAATTAGAAAGATTTTTGTTTTGGTCATGGATTTCTGTACGTTAGTTCTCCCCGCCCACAGTACACCAGAAGGCGATACTGCAAATAACATTGCATTCCGCTGCTACCAAGTTATTATTTATTGCATTTCAGATAAGATAACGAGGGCCGTTTGTATGCTGGAGTTGAAAAAGTTTGGGTTTCCTGACTTTCTATACTGTACTTTTCCTACGGAACAGCACAACACCGCATTAGTGCAACCTGTTGGCTGCGATGGTAAACTGCACTGATCACACGCAAACAGCCGGAGAGGCTGATAAGCAGCTGCACCGTGTAAGTTTGTGCACCATAAATTGCGTTAACACAAAAATAAAACGCTTCATCCGATCGATGGCGGTGATATTGACGGCGCTGTCACGCTGGGCAGGGCTGTCAGAGCGCCTGCAACGCAGACCCGGGGACGCTCACCGTCGGCCTGTCGGGGGCACAGCCAGTTTTTACCTCTTGGTATTTCTCCGGCTACATAATCAAAAGACAATCGAGTGGGTGCGTGTGAGTAGATCGTACCTGCAGTGAAAGAAGGATGCGCTCCATTGGTTAGGTCATCTCCCGGTCAAAGTTGGTGAAAAATGTGAGAAATAACGCCGTGTCCACAGAGTCAAGCCCTCAAATAAAGCCCTTTCCTTGCGGCGATGTTGCGTGGTGAAATGTCAGTTGGATTTGTTGCCGCCTCTTTCCCCGCGCGGCAGAAAAACATCGTCTGAAATAGCAACTATTTTATAACTAAAGTCAACAACGTCGCTGACATATCAGGAGCTGGCAAGATCCGCCGTGTGCGCAGTATCTGCGCTCTGTCGATAACTTTTAACGCACGCAGCCAACAGGAGGAAAAGTGATCGATTGGTCACTTGCTCGCGATTTCGCGGTTTCAGGGTAAATCCGCAATGAATCGACAGATCTGCGGCGCGCTGGTCTGCTCTTGCGCCATTAAACCCGTGAGTATATTAAACAGTTATATAAGACAGCCGTGTTGCCCTGGCGCACTCAACTGCAAACTCAGGCAGGGCATGGCGGACAGTTAAACGGTGTCAAGGTACGTTTAGAAAAGAAGCGCTTCCGCTGTGTACTTTTCAAAATAAAAGCTTTGTTGTTGCAACTATAACTGGTTGTTGTTGGGGTTTTTTTTCAACGTATGGAAAAATAAACGTCGCTCGCTCTTTCCAAACAGAGACGAATAAACGTTTGGCAAAACAGACGTTATGCATTAATTTTGTTTTGATTTATTATTCATTTAGTTTTTTTTTTTTTTTCACAATTAGCTCTCTTTGTTTTATTGTAAGGTAGAATGACTCAGCTTCCTGTTATCATCCTGTTACCTGTGGCAACTTGACGCAGTTGTTACAGTAGTTTGACACTTGCCGGTGAACGCCCCTGTCCCCACTCTGCTTGGGAATCTGTCAAACCGTGTTCTCGTCGAAAGCGTGGACATTGAGAAGCCGCGTGGAGTGACTTATGTTCTGCTGCAGCATCTGTAACCACCAAACCAAGAAAGTTCAATGCAGATCAGCCAAATATCTTTTAGGCGCATTTGGGGGTCTTTTTAAGGGTCAAATAAGGTTCTGAGCAAAAAGGAAGAAAGCTTTTTTTGCACAAACGACTAATGATTATTCTATTTTGATCAACTCACCTAAAAGTTTGAGGCAATTAAATTGTTTTGGTCATCTGAGGTCTTGATGTTGGTTACCCATAATGCACGACAAAGCAGACAGCTGACAATGCTTAGACACACGCTACAGATTTTAATTTATGTGGAAACCCTTGAAATTAGTTTGTTTTGACAGTTTGGGTTATAATTTCAGTGTCATTCATCTTGAGTTCCCGCGAGGCCAAAAGACGTAAATACAAACTATGGAGGCAAAAAGCCTCCAAACGAAACTGCCTTCTGCACTTTCAGATCAGAGACATTAATCATTCCTCTGACCAGCCCCGATTTTTCTCTCTCAACGAAGCAGAGTTGTAATTAGGGAGCTCCAGCGGGGCGTAGTGCTTTTCACTACAGAGCAGACAGTGAGAGGTCAACGAACAGGTTGACAGCCAGTAGCACTCTTAAAGAACTGAGGCTTGAACCTGATTTACAGTCTTTTACATGATAAGGCCCCTAGGCCAAAGACAATACATTTACATTGACGTGAAAGACAGAAAAGCTGCACAAATATACAATAGACACTGGTAGCAGTACACGTTCAGCTATTTTGAAATGATAAATTGATTGTTGTGAGTTTATTTTCTGTTTTAACAAAAAAAAAGAAACCTTAAGACAGCGTAGAGCCTTGAAATAAAAAACGGCCATGAGAGGTGCAGCAATTTTCTTGAAAAATAGATTTTCCTTTTTTAGTTATTGGGAAAGGCCAAAGATCTCCAAACCTTTCAATGCATTTAAAGGGCCGACCTGAGAACTACACAAACTGACGAGTGACCTTTCAGTGACTAGAAAAGCTGTTATACAATTCTGTTCTTCTTCTTTACCAGACAAGGTCTTTCGTTACCAATTCATTTTCCTGATGGCACCTCATTGGACCAGAACAAGGACTATTTCAGCAGAGTAAGCTTAGGGTAAAGAAGAAGAAGAAGAAGAAGAGAGGAAGGGGAGTGTACAGTCCAGGTTGTGCAAACAGGCGCAGACGCCCATGCCGTTCTTTCTCCAAGGGAAGAAACGAGGATGGGCAGACGCCAGGAGAAGAGAAAAGGAAAAGTGGGTGGAGGGAATGGGAGGGGGGTGCAGGTGTGGCCCTCCATGCAAGCCATTCGATTAGAAGGAGTAGAGTGTGTCCTGTGCATGCGTATGTCTCATTAACAGCTAGCGTGGCTGGAGAGAGGCAGAAGCTCCCCAGGGCCCAAGAAAACCACACTGTTCTCAAAACATCGCAGGGAACACTGTGAGTTTTAAATGCTGGGTTACAATGGGTGATCCTATACCGATAAATAATCAAAGAGGTGGACATGTGGCGCTCCATGTGCACGTATGTGCAGCTGGGAAATCATGGAGAAGTATGTTACCGTGCTTGTGTGATACTCTGCACGCATAGTAGGTTACACTAGTTTTAATGAATGTGCTGCAACAGAGATCACTACCTGTGAATGCATATTGGTCGATGGGCACTCACACGAGGTTAAGGTCTGGGTTTTAACTGTTTTTGTCCTTTAAAAAAAATATACCAACAAACAAACCTCAGTTCAACTTTGCCTCAAGAATCACATGACCCAAGCGGACACAAGCGCTGACACCCAACTGCTGGCTGCCCATTCACTTTATAAATATCTGCTTACATTACAGGTAAAAGGTCAGTTTGCTCAAATCACAAGCAGAGTTTCTCATCTGACCCAGTTTTATGTACACGTTGAACCTTTTGGTTCAATCTGATGGGGTTTTGAGATTTTTGTCTCTGTTACCACTCAAATACAGTGGAGGTGAATTAACTCTGTAGAATTTAAAAACATGTCCTTTAAAAAGATAAAAAAGTAATGTGTTTAAAAAACAGTGTCTCATTTTCATTAATAACCATTTGATACTTTAACAATCATGAACAAATTGCCAAAGTCTTCTGCAAATAAACCATAAATCTCTGTACTGGTCAAACATGTTGCTTTGTGATTTAGTTGGCGCCAATCTGTTAATGAAGCGGTTTGCCAGCAATTGGTTTCCTCGCAGATTATTTTTTTATATTCCATGCCTTTATTAAAGTTCAGTGGAAATGAGATTAGAGACAGTTCCAAATTCCTTCACTGGTGTTAATGTCAGTGAAGGTAATTGAGTTAAAAGTGCATGCGAGTCCATCATGTGAGCGGTTGAAAACAGATTTGTTTTTACTTGTCCCTGTGTCCTTAACCTCGCAGGCTGCCAGACTCTGTCCAGTGAATAAGCTACTGGTGAGTCCACACGCCCCAAATTCAAGTCCTGATTTGGAATTGAGTGACAGGGACGTGCAGAATGAGCACTGAGACTCAGGCTATCATCCCAGTTTCTAGCACTATTTCCCATTTTAGTACAGCTTAATAACAATATAGTACAAGCATTGTAAGTTTTGATTCTGCTGCTGTTACTTTCATTCTTGTGGTTAAAATTGTGAGAATGCTGGGCAAGTTTCCGTTTATTGCCCATTATTATTATGTATATTAGTTGAAGTTGGAGTTGTGATTCATGCTTTTAGTTGTTCATCAATGACTTAATCGGCTTTGATTGTACCACATTATTTCTATTTGGTGTTGTCCTCAGTCTCCTGTTACAATTAATCTCAAATCTTGGTATTTTTTAAAAATAACTTTTGGGACATTTGTCACTTTTACTGACAAATCATTCATCTTTAAGCAGCATTCCAAATAAAGTTTTTTTTTGTTTTTTGTTGTTGTTGTTGTTGTTGTTGTTTAGCCTTGCATATTGTTTAGAGTTCTCTTTTAAGATGGATTTTCTGTTGTTTGACTGAACCATGAGTTAAATATTATGGTGCAACAATGTGAACTTTCCGGTCAAAAAATTAAGTCAAAAAAGCAACTCGATCATGTTTAAATTATGTGACTGACTTATTTAAAAAAAAAAAAAAAATTAAATTGAATCTGGTCTTAGATTTAAATTAAGTGACACAACGCTAAATTACAGAGCTAAATCACAACTTAGCTGCACTAAATTATTAAATAAATAGGCTATAAAGTGTAATTTTCTCATCCCCTTCTCTGTATTAACATAGGACATTCACACTGTATCCCAAAGTATTTCATAGAACAGGACTTTCCCAACATGACTGAGTTAAGAAGTTGTGGAGGAAGCACGGCGAGGAAGGAAGAGTTTCTTTTGAGAAGGAAGTGCAGACAGGAAGGAAGGATTTCTTTTTAAAGGCCAACAGGCAGTTTACACCCTTTGGTATTTCTTCTTTGAGCCTCTGAGTTACACAATGAGTTGAAAGGAGGGAGAATGGAAATGACACAGCAAAGACAGATTTCTAGACAGATTATAAACAAATAAGCGATTGCACTGTGTGACCCGCAAGTCTTTGTTTGTGTGTGCAAACTGCCAAAACAACCCTGAAGCAGCAGCAGCAACCACAGTCCGGCCTTGATATAAAACGTCTGGAACTCATTTGACCCAAATCCAGGCCATAGGAGAACTGATTCATGTTTCTGTATGCAATTTTTACTGGATGATATATTTTGTCAGCCACATGTCAGATTTAAGAATAAACTGAAATGTGAGCAGAGGAATTCACAGAGGTTTGAAATAGACACGATGTGTACATGTGTAAATCACAGAAAAATCTCGTCTTTGATTTCCTTGTGTTTTCTGCAGATTTAGCCTCACATCAGAGCACATACTGTACTGTTGCTCCTATACGGTCCACACACAGCGACACCGCCTCGTCAGACAGGAAGCCTGGATGATAACTTACCATTCCTGGATGGCATTTGGCACATGTTCCTCTCTCTGCCTTTCCATACAAAAGAAAGTGTACTTATGCTTATGTAAGTGTTTAAGTGCTTTTATATGCAGCCCCGAGCCTAGAGGAATTGTCTGTCCAGCTTATCTGGATTAAACTGTAATTACAAATAGTTTTGAATGTTTTTTTGTTGTTGTTTTTTTGGGGGGGTCAAATAGGGAAATACAGCGAGTGTCACAAATTTAGGACAGTTAGGCCAGGACAGAAAATCTATTTCAACTTAAGTTTGACTCAACTTACTCCTAGCAGTTGTGAAATCTAAGTACTAAATAGTGTACTTAAGTACAATTTTAAGGTTCTTTTGCTTCACATGAGTATTTCAGTTTAATGCTGCTTTCTTTCAGTTTCAGGCAGGAACACTGAAATTTTTTATTGACTTACATCAGAGCTACAACTACTATATACATTTCATATGCTGAAATAATCATCAATATTTTATATTAATTGCAAAAAAACCCTCTACTGTAAAAGTAGATCACTTCAGTTGCGAAGTGTCTCACTAACATTTGAGAAAGTGGCCAAAACTTTGATTTAATTCCGTCCCGTTCATTAATCTGATTTGTTGTCTGCCTCAGTAGCAGTGCGTGTTGTGACGTTTCTGCCACACAGCGGCAGAAATGTCACAACACACACCGCCACCATGTTTGACATACAGATGTTCTAAAAATTGTGTTCAAAACTGACACCCTGCGCAAAAAGCAAGGCCTAAAGAATTCGATCCTCAGTGTCAGCATCTGTTTTGCACAGAGAAAAAAGTGTGAAGCTAATTTTCACGTTAGCTGACCACACTGACTTTTGGATTCAAGGTAATATAATAGATTAGTGGTAAAAGAGGGTTTTAGAAGAAATCAGTACTACATACACTAATTAACTGTCAACAAAGTGGCAGCACAGTGGACAAGTTTTACTATCCACAGCCTGATTTGTCAGCATTTCTTTCTTCTTCTCTTAAACTCAGCTCTGACAGTGAAAAATTTGTCATATCCTTTTCATGAATCAACACATCCACATAGTGCGATTATCTCATTTGATGTTCTCCATTGCTAATTTCATGCTTACGGTGCGAGTGGATCGAGCCAAACTTGTGTTGAAACTGTATTGACCCACAGTGAATTCAGAACACATTGTTCTCTCTGCAAATGGAAAGGGGATTTTTGGTAGCTGAGTGAGCTAAAAATATATTTGCTGACGGAATGAGAGTTGCAAAGAATCAGTTTGTAAAATCAGGAGTGGTAATGTGACTGTATAAACCAATATTACAACAAAAGTTAAGTTATATGTCTAAGTTGCATTAAAAAAATGTGGCAATACCTCATTTGTTCACTGTCTCATATATGTGTGGACACTGATTTTGTGCTTTGGGTTAAGTAATGATTCCTTCCACTCAGACATGTGTTTTTCTCATGTTTATGTCCCCTAAAAAGTCAGACCTCGACTCTACTAATTTGTATCTGTGCAAAGTTTGTCACTAGAGAAGTGTTGTCACATTCCTGGGAGCGATGTCTTTGCACTTTTCTAAAAATTGAAATTCAAACATACCTAGGGTAAACTAGATTTGGTATGTCACAAATTCAAAAGCCACTTGAAGGCAAAGAAATGTAAAACCTTTAGTCCAAAGTGGACTTCATCCATACAAAGAGTTTGCATCTGTACAACTAGTGATGCTGGGTTAGCCACTGCTAGTTACAAGCTAACAAAAAAACATAAACAAATAAAAGATGCTAGCTACACTAAAGACTTATAAATCTGCTAGTCCTTGATGATGTTAGTGCATAACGAACTCTACACCTCAGTCCCATTTAGAATAGGGTTGCCAGCCGTCCCTTGAAATATGGAATTGTCCCGTATTTGGAAACTAAAAGACACGTCCCGTATTGAACCGATAAGGGACGCACTTTGTCCCTTATTTCTGAGAATCAATCATGTGCTGTAATATGTCTATGAAATCCATGAATGACAGAGAGATTTATTTGAGAATTTATGGTAATCTTAATGCCCTTCCCCTCTCCCGCTGCTTAACCAATGAGCTGAGCGCATTCTCACGCATCAGTGTGACAATGCACTCAGCTCATTGGTTGAAGCGCTGTCACTCAGTGTTGCTTGCTAACTTTTCCTGCCAGCGGCAGTCACGGAGCAGGCAGACCGTCAATAATCCTAATGGTAATGTGGTGCAGTATCTGAAACTTAGTCTGTCTCCCTACAGGCTTTTGGCGTAGCACTGAGCTGCTTTTGATGCTCACTAGTTAAGTTTGTGTTTGTGTGTTTTTAGACTACTACAAGTGTAGTAGTCATGGCCTTTGAGGCACAAAGAGTGTTTTTATTTACAGTTTTTCCACTGGCTTTCTGTTTGCACGTTTCTGTTTGTACTGAAAATTAAAAAAAAAACAAAAACCCAAAGATATTTGCACTACTGAAGTGATACAGGTTTTCTATGTTTTTTTGTTTGTTTGTTTGTTTGTTTGTTTTTAAAAATGTATTAAGTTAAGCTCTGTGTTATTCTAAAGAAAGAGATTTGTTATTTTCCATTGTCAAAAATGCATTTCAGGCAGTTGGCAACCCTAATTCAGAATGAATCTCAAATGTGAATAGCCGAATGACTCCCAGATGTTAACCTTAGCATCTTGCTACACACTGCTCTTTCGCTGATAAACCTGGTGCATCTGGCGGTGGTGGGCGAGGCGTGTGCCCTGGGATTGAAAGTTTCAGAATTTAGCTATGAGAGAGAAAAAGTAGGCCTCAATGTGCTTCCAGCCCCTTTAAAGAGTTTTAAAAACCTTTTACGTCAGAAAACCATGTTAAGCAAAATATTAACCATAGCAGAGCATTCTTACATACTTATGAAGCATGTCCAGGCTAACTTAAGAAACCTGTAAGTTTATATGGTTAATAGTTCTACTATGACATAGAACAGAAAAGAGCTGTAAACTTGCTTTTGAAGTGTTTTATCAGGATGCCCAATCTGTGAGTTCACTGCCACGAGTTTATAAGGTTAGCTGGGGTAAAGGCTGTTTACATTCCCCGTGAGGAAACCGTAGCATTCACTGCTAATGCGGCTTGTAATAAGTTATACTGTAAATCCGTAAAACAGAGAGAGACTGATGGTTCAAAGGAGGAACAGAGAGGCAGTGACAAGAGAAGAAAGAAAAATGGTTTTCACTCTCAGTGTGCCCTGTGTGTCCCGTCTGCATGATGCCAGTAACAGTTAGTGAGACGGGACGCCCTTTTGTTGCTGGCATTCCCAGTAAGACCTCGAGTAATGAGTGTTTGCTCAATGTGCCACAGGAAGCCAGCTTTTTAGGGGTTATGCTGTATTCAAGATCAGAACAGGCTGTTCTTCTTATACTCCTCCTGAACCAGAAAACTCAATTTGAATTTACGGATAGCAAGGTTTGAATGAAAATGCCATATGCTGCATGTGATTGTGCTGAAGCTGTGTGTATTTCATGTTCTAAACAGAAAATGATGGCATCATGAGGCCGACCCGCTGTCTTTATTCTTACACTCAGCACCAGTTCTCATCTGCATCTATTTGCAAAGTCAACATCAGTCTACGGTAAACAACAACACACACGTACACACAGACGTGAAAACACACACAAATGTTGCAAAAGGCTGACACAAACAACCACAGGGGGATGAGACAGAGCAGTAAATGTATAAGCAGGTAAAACTCATAAAAGATAAGAATGAGTCTGGAATGCTGACTGTATTATTATAAACATCCAGAGGGGAAAACAGGCAACTGCCTGTGTTGCAGTGCATTCAAAACAGTCATGAGTAAGGGACTGTTAGTGCAGTTTTCCCAAAAGATTCTGTTGTGGTAAAGAGGGATTAGGAATCAATCCCCTCAGTGAAGCATTAGGGCTCATTAAAATGCATTTACTACAAAAAAGCTCAGAATATTTGCATCTGTAACTGCGTAGTGATCAGCAGAGGTAATCCCAAGGAGACCTATTATTTTGGTACTTTTGGCCATTATTTTATCAGTGAACTTTTACTTACCGAATGTGTTGCGTGAGAAAGATATGAAAACACTGCACATTAAAGCTGGGGTAGGCAACATCTGGAAATCAAGCTAGCTGTAGCATGAGACTCCTAATGAGGCAAATCCGCCGCACCCTCCTCTCCCTGTTTTTTTTGCTTTGGTTTGTGGTTTATTTCACTTGTTGTCGCTCTCTCTTTTGAGGCCAGTTTACACCAAAGATTCACAACGAGACGAAATGGTTGCAGGAAAAGTTGCAGCGTTGTAAACTGGACTGTCTCAGTTCAACTCAAGCCAGCGGACGGTGTCGGTGTCACAGCGTAGAACAGAAAATAAGAGCATGCGCTCTCTGAAATTACCATGATTGGGCGAAAGTCTTGTCAAGGTCTGAATACAGAGCCAAGGAGTGGTTCAGCAGTCCATATTACAATATGCTGAAAGATTATTATGGGAATTGTTGCCCGATGACACCAGAGATAAACTGCCAACCTCAGCTTTAAACTGCACTGTTGTTTCAGTAGCATTCCCTCAATGTTGGACTCAGTTGCAGTTCACAAAAAAGGACCAAAAAATAAAGCAGCAGAGTCAAAGATACCAACTTTTTAACTGCATGAGTATTTCTTCCTTGTCAAAACTTGGCGCCTGCATTACCCACAGTGCAACTTGGCAGCCAACACTTTCAGAAGATTCAGGTGTTTTATTTCTGGTAGTAGCTGATGCAGTTTCACGACAGTTGCTTTGGGTAGAGATGAGGAGCGGGCCACAGAAGTCAAACTTTCAGCCCTCAGCCTCAACACGATTAGTCACAGCAGGCATCACTTGAGGCATTGGTCACACTTTGCATAACTCCCCCTTGAACCACAGAAGGCTTTTTTACAACATATTACATATTTTTTCCACATATAGCATGCCTATATAGACCTGTAAAAGATTTCAAGAACTAGACTTGGTGTTCTCCTTTAACATTGTAATACCCCTAGTGTGTGACACTATTCCATCACAGGAGCTAGAAAGATTTGCTCTCAGCCCACTTCGATTATGTACCAGGCAGCAACCTCCGCAGAAGAAAAATAGAAATAGAAGAACAGAAATAGAAAGCCTTTATTGTCATTGTAGGCACAGTGTACAATTAAAGCTGCTCCACTTGGTGCTTTTGACAGTTAAAAACAAGAAACACGTGTTAATAAAACACACTAGTAAAGCAGTAAGTACTGTAAAAGAAAAGACAATTAATGAATAACAAATAAATAGCATTTTGATGCGGTATTGCACACAGTTGTGAACAATATTGCACACTAGTTATGTTGCACATTTGAGTGGTGTTTTCATGCCATGTTTAAGTTCATGGTGCTCATGGCTTTGGGGAAGAAACTGTCTCTGAAACGGGGGATGCCTGTTTTGGCAGACCTGCACCGCCTGCCAGAGGGTAACTGTTTAAAATGTTAACAGCTCTTCTCTAACTTATTTTTCCTCAGGATTCTCAGGCAATGTAGTGTCTGCTGTGCCTTCCTAACCGTCGCCGTGGTGTTGGCAGACCAGGAGAGGTCATCAGAGATGAGGGTTCCCAGGAATTTAAAGGTGTGCACCCTTTCTACACACTCCTCATTGATGTAGATCGCGGGCGGCTCAGCGCCACACTTCTGTCTGAAGTCCAGGATGTTTTTGTAGTGTTCAGTGTCAGGTTGTTCACTGAGCACCACTCTGTCAGTCTCTGGATCTCATCCCTGTGGGCTGACTTGTCTTACCTTGACATGAGGCTGACCACAGTGGTATCATTCAAGAGTTTGATTATGGAGTTGGAGGGATAGACTAGTGTGCAGTCATGAGTGTACAGTGGGTACAGTATTGGACTCAGCACACAGCACTGAGGTGCGCGGGTGCTGACCTTGATGGCGGAGGAGAGATGGGGGCCAAGTTTAACAGTCTGTGGGTGGTTTGTGGGGAAGTCTTTTATCCAGGAGCAGATGGGTGAAGGGAGGCCAAGGTCATGCAGTTTGGGTAACAGTATGTCCGTGATGATTGTGTAAAATGTGGGCACTGTAGTCTATGAACAGCATCCTCACACAGCTAACCCTGTGTTCAACGTTGGTCAGTGCAGTGTATACGGCGATGGTGACTGTCGCTGGCGCTGGCATCATCTGTGGACCTGTTCACCCTGTATGCAAACTGATGTGGGTCAAAGTAGGGGGGTAGTTTGGCTTTGATGTGCTGTAGCATCAGGCTCTCAAGACACTTCATGAACACACGAGTGAGTGCAACCAGTGAAGCTGTTAAGTCCATCAGAGACTGACGTTTTAGGGACAGGGATGATCATGGCTGACTCAAAGCAGGGTGGGATGGTGGCTTGTGTCAGACAGACAGACACTACATCGGGGCCAGCAGCTCTCCTTGGGGTCACTGACCTCAGCGCACACCTCACCTAATGTTCCTGCAGAGTGAGAGTGTGGGTTTTTGAGGCCGGTGGAGGCAGTGAGTCGCCTTTTTAGCCTCAAACCAATCAAAGAAATGGTTCAGCTCCTCTGCCAACAACACGTCAGCGCTGACAATGCTGTTGATGCTGTCCTTGTAGTTTGTTATGTGCTGTATTCCCTGCCATGCTCTCTGTGGGTCGTTGTCTGTGAGGTGTTCCTCAAATTTCCTTTTGTAGGCTTCCATGGCCTTGTTGATGCCAGACAAAGACAGACTAATGTCAACAAATCAATCCAACATGGAAGTGCCAAAAACTGCAGTTCCTCGAATGGCCAGTTGAGGCTTACTCCAAAATTGAGTCAATATGCGTACACAGCTGTATTAAAATGCCCAGTTTTACAACAAAAATAAATATCTACAGACCCTGGTACAAAACAGAATTTTGCTCTAAATAGCTAATTTTCCAAATAACAACAACTGCACGAGGTTGATATGATAAAATATGACTCATTTAAATTCTATTAAGGCTATTTAAAGGGATGGATGCTTTGTGTGACACCAGCCTCTCACGTTTATTTTCATCATACAGTCACTGGTAGCAAAATCTCTTCCAGCTCCACCCTCTTGTCCAAATAGGGTCATTTCTCACTCCAAAAAAAAAAAGCAAACTGAAAAAACAGCTCAACTTGAGTCTTCAAAACAGTACTCCACAAACCAATGGGTGATGTCACTGTGGTTCCGTCCACTATTTTATTTGCTGTCTTTGTTGTGCACCAGCCCACGTCTTCCTCCTCCTCCTCCTTCTCCTCAACCCTCCTACACCCATCCCAGCAGCCAAAGATGGGGCGGGGTTGGTGGAATATCTGCGAGCCGGTTGTTGGAGTCACATCATTCCAGTTCGTCCCTCCTTTATTGGACGCTTGCCCGCATTTGCTCCAACACAATCAGGGCAAGCCAACCCTTAATAGCCTGTAATAATGTAGTCACTTAAATAATTTATGTGCTGTTGTTAGATTTCTTTTGCATTCTTATGTCTTCTTGGCGCTGTCGTCCTTTTCTTTTCACGTGAATTGTTTAATGGAGGAGCGGAATACTCTAAGAAGGTGCGCTGAA
>JAPZDX010000006.1:17056438-17069455 GCA_029783625.1 Naso annulatus | reverse complement strand
ATTCTTTTACTCAGATCTGTGGCATATCAAAAGGATGCGGCTTGGACCCAGATATAGTTTTTTTAATATTATATGTCATACTTAAAGACCAGATACGGATGCTGGCATAACCAAGGGATGGGAATTCATAAGATTGTATGGATACCAATGCCATTATTGATTCTGTTTATTGGTCTGATTCTTAATTGGTTCCTTTGTCGATCCCTGATCAGTTTTCTTTGTGGAAAAAAAAAAGCCTGTACAGATTCTCAGTATCAACATCACAACTGTTTTATTATCACCACGGTTTATCAGTGGCCTTGTTATAAAGAGTCCCCAGGCTGTGCTGGTCTTGCAGTTGAGTTCTGCCTTTTTCATTTCAGCATCATCCTGGGCATTGATAAGAGGAACTGATAAGCTTGGAGGCATACGATACTGATTCCAATTCCAATTTGTTATCGGTTCTGAACCTGGAAAAGATTCTCAATTCCCATCACTACTGGCACCACGTGGTATCTAGTTACTGAACACTTTTCTCTGTGGTGATGCTTTGATGTTATCTATTGGGCTTTTAATTATCTTTGACCTTCACAAAGGTGCTACATGTAACAGTTTAGTACATTTAAGCACCAAATTACAATATAATTCCTCCTTTTGACTGTGTTCAAGTGTGGCTAAAAAGAGTGGTTAAATTAACTTCAAATGATTTTGCACAATTCACATTAAAGTGTTAATATTAAAAAAAGGTCACATATGGTCTGTTAACATTACTGGTATTCACATAGGCAGTTAGAGCAGCTCCTGGTATGGAAACATTTTCATTTCTTTCAGTCAGCATTCATTATACTGCCATACATGCTATTTCCAAAGCCCTATTTAAACTATACATAAACCTCAAACATACAGGACAAAGCACTAATTTGACCTGTTGCACACTGTAACTGGGACTAGAATGTTACATATAGCACTTTAAAATGTTGTTTTCTTTGTCTTGTTGTTTGTTCAGTGTGTCTAGTTTTTGTTAGTTTTGCATTTTTTTGCTGATTGATTTAATTTGTTTTCTTTAATCAGCTAACTAAATATTAGTTTAGCTATAAGCTAGCTTGCAGATTACATAATGACAGTAAGTACAGAGTATGTCTGCTTTTTTCTTGTCTCCATATGTTTAAATCGTAAATCCTCGAGTAACACACAAACATTTTGATTCAGCTGAAACATTTTCAACCTTCCATTGGCTTTATATGCAATCATGCTGCCACTAATGCTCAGGCTGTACATAGAATTACATGTTGTGTTTTATTTATGCGTTCTTTTATTTTCATGTGTGTTTCTCAAGGTGCGTGTGCAGTTCCAATACACAAAAATAGACAGAAACATACCAAACAAAAAAACACACAAAGCTGAACAAAGATAGGTATGGACATGCAACAGGACAACAAAAGTTATATAAATTTATACAAAGCAGCAAAGAACAGCATTATATAATCTCTACATGCAAGTCTAACTCTGTCAACCAACACTGAATTTTTTTAAATTTTCAAAATAAAATTCACTGGAGATTTTGCTCTTGAAGCTTCATTAAGATGTGCTACTGCTTTCAATCTACATTCAGATAAAACTGCTTAATCAACAACTATCCAGAATGCCAGAGGTTGATCTTCCAACACCAACTCATAAGTTTAATATAAAATCTTTGGAATTAATCACTAAACTTATAAAGTAATGGATGATCTTAAATTGGCGGATATTTGGGTGCATAGTTTGAGATTAAGTGAGATTCTGTCATCAGCTCTCTTTCCTTTCTTGTATAGTGTATTACAAAAAGGTGAATTTTAGGGTGAAAAATATCACACTATCAACAATTAAAAATGCATTGTTTACCCGCTGGTTACTACAGTATAGCTTAATTATTAACCAGACATTCAGAGATAAGGTATTGCACATTTTTTATTTTCTTTTATCTATCAGTGATAACATACGTTACACATTTCTCTGTGGTGCCATCTCTAGTCAATGATATGTGAGTGGAGAGACAAACGAAGACACTGAAGACACCAAGATAAAAGACTCAGGTGTAGTCCACCTGAAATCAATGTCTTTCAAAGTGAAAAAACAATGGTGGCGGTCATCTCGGCAACAACAAACTTCAATCAATCTAAGCTAATGAAACAGAGAAATAAACACATTCACAAAAAACAACTGGTCATGCTGCCGGAGCACACATCACCAGCAGTCGGGTTATAATTGTCCCCCGAGAACAAATAAACAAAAACAAGTCCTGCTGATAAGACGGTGGACTTTGCTATATTTGTGTAAGAGCTAGAACTTCTGTTGGGAAGGAATAGAAAACCTTAAATCTCTGTTGGCAATCCAGCAACATCAAATATGGGCACAATCTCTCTCTCTCTATGTATTCATTTTCTTAAAGATGGACTTAGTCAGAGTTGTATTCTTGCTTTGCAGTTAAGGCCTAGAGTTGCAGACTGTTCACCACGAAAAGTTGGCTTTGTGCATTTCTGCAATACATATCAAAAGGTACGTAGTTCACGTAATATGTACTGTATGAGCTGACCACCACCAAGGAGGAGATGGTAGTGGAATGACAGCAAAGCAAGATTGCGCCAAGCAGCATATCAGAGTTGAAAAACCACTTTTAAGTGGTTTCAACAGATAAAATTCAAGTGACCGTCAGGAAGTTTTCCAGCCATGTTTGTGGCAACAATTTGGGTATTTTTGATGAGACATCAAGACAATTTTATGTGCTTATGGTGACAAGATGGGGTGTTTTTCCACGTAATTTTCCAGCCATGTTTGTGGTGAAAATTTTAAATGTTTGTGGTGTCAAAACGGGGTATTATGACATCAAGGGACATTTTCCAGCTGTGTGTCTGGTGACAAAATGGGGTATTTTTGGCAACACACCAGGAAATTTTCCAGCCATGTTTGAAGGGACAAATATGGATATTTTAACCAAAACCTAACATTTTCCTCATTTAAACTGAGTGTTTTTTAACCCTTAAACTATAAGTGCTAAAGTCGACTTTAACCTCAGCACTGTTACTAAATAGAACCGTAATTAAGCATTAGTATTATAGGTATTGATGGTTTGCAAAAACATACAATGCCAATGTTTATTCTGGGGATTAAGCTGAGGAGTGCCATTTTCCTCATGTGCCCTCTGTTGTCTGTTTGATGTCCTTGTTTCCTAAGTATTTTATCTTGATCCGTCCCTTCCCTTTTATCATTTATGACATTGAGAAGTCATCCAAAAACAAGGGTTTCATTACTTGGCTAATTGCTGCACTAATGAGAAGCTTGTTTATCTAGGAGGAGTAATTGGATGTGTCAATTAGCATCAATTAGACCCATGGTGTTTTAATCTGCCATTAGGATGCAGCGGGAGAGAATGTTCCCATGCCTACTCCAAGTTGGACACAGCTATTATGAAGGATGCGTTACACAATTTTCCCAAGGATAGAAGGATGAGTGCTTCTAATCTGAGTGGTAAATGACCAGGAAAGATATTGTCGTGCGTAGTCCAAATATTAACAGAGAGAAGGTTTTGGAAGTATCGTGTGAAAAGAGCATTAATGTGTACAGAGATCATGTTTGGCATCTCAGGATCTGATCTTGTCATATTGGAAATGCCAATAATAAACCTGTGTCTCAAAAAATACATTAAACACACAACATAGCTCCAGCTATTATGTGAAATGTACACTGTGTACATACAGGCTGTCTTCTTATGGATTGTTATGTCACATGGAGTGCTAATTTAATTATCTCTCCTGTTGGTGACAAATCCCATCCTAGTTACCCATGGAAGCAACATTGCATTCATGTTTACATCATGATATCTTACATGCACAATAATAATAATAATATCTTAATTCCTGTAGCATCTTTTAATAACAAGTGTTACAGACATAAAACAGAACAATTATAAGACAGAACAAAAATATATGCAAATAATTTTAAAAAGACTTAAAAATGTAGTGCTTATTTATCAGGATTATACTTAACAGTAATTTTTGTAAATCTTCTAGCCACCTCCAAAAAAACGGTCAGCAGAAATGAACAAATTATATTAATACAAAATATAAATGTAAATGTAAATATAGCACATAAGGTAAGAGCAGCCAGAGTCAAGAGCCAGCAGACAGTAACACTTTCCAATCAGCAACATAATGCAGCCAGCAGCAGTGGTAGCTTAATTCCCATAGATATTGCCAAGCACACCAACACAAACAACAACTTCAAGACATTGATTCACAGTGTGTATACCTGGATAAAAACATGAACATACGTGCAGCCCCTGACTGAGGCGCTGACTTAGAGCTGGAGTTTCTTCCTTTCTGCCACCCAGCAGCAGCCAGCTGCTCCTCAGGGATTGGTTAAATGCAGAGAACAAAATACTCTACTTTGTACAGAGTATTTTAGAATAAAAAAAAATCTTACTTCTTTTTCTTCAAAACACCAGACAACAGCACTGACAGTAGCTTCTTAAAGTGAGGTATCGGAAGCAGTGAGGAAAACCCCCCCTTGTCACTGCGGTCCCAAACTGCCCACAGCAGAACAGGAAATCTGTGCTTCATGTCGCTCGGCTGAGGCAGACAGCTGATATGACAAATATAGTCAAGGAGCATGTGCAAGGCTGTTTTTCCACAAAGCCTTTCTGAAGCAACAACATCAGACTGTTGGCAGATGAGCTCGCTTATGAAATGTAATAAGTATTCAGTATCAGCAGCAGCAGCAGCAGCAGCAGCAGCTCCTTGCTGGAGTGTTACAGCAGAAATAGCCGAGCAGCACACGGCATAAAATATTTGGCAGGGCCTTCACCTCTAAAATAGCCTTACAGTAAAAGGGTATACTGGATATACTGTATGTTACAACAAATACAGTATGTCATGTGAGTGTAGTATGTTAAATTTGTTTTTTTTTTTGAACCATAAACCAGGCTTCCTCCATGAAAGACTAATAAAAAGTGCAACAAAAGTGACTTTGTCCAGTTTTACTAGCGACAGAACATCATGTGGTCTACTGTTCATCACCCTGCTACCATGATACAGTACGTAATAGCCTAATTTGCTCTTAGACAGGCCGTATTTCTCTGCTCTGGCTGATTAGTGTCCTAACAATCAGAGCACAATGATCTAATTTCCTATTAGGTTTTACATCATGCAAGCATTGCTGAAGACAGAGACGAGCACGGCCTGTACAGTACGATGAGGAGAGCGCAATGAGAGAGACAGGGGTGATGATGAGGAATGAAACAGTTTGTGCGTTATGGTAAACATCAGGAACAGGTAAGTGTTGCTGAATTCATCTCATGTTTGTCATTCTGAGAAACAAGAATTCTAAGGGGGCTCTGAACCATTTACTTCTAAAGAGCATAAAACAGTAAACTTACAGTACGGGATGGAATTGCATTAAATATCAAAAACCTGTTGCTAGAAACAAAATGGTTACCACAACCCTCTTTCCTGTTTTTATAGCCATTGGAAATACATTTCTCTTCTGATTATGCACATTTCTTCTGCAAATAAAATCTGAATTTTGCCGGCACATATGTAGGTTTGACAGCTGGACTCCATCCCTAAAGGTCCCCATCACGATTCTCTGTCACCAGTCTTGACAACATTCCTGCATCCAGATCATCCTCTGGACAGTGGTAGCATTGACCACAACTAAAGAAAAAAAAGCTGTTGCATAGAGGCAGCATTCTTCTCTGCTTTCATCTTCTGCATTCCATTTGTCAAAGATGGCTTCTACTCCCATTCGAAAAGAAAAGAAAAGTCTACTCTACACAATAACACAGCTTCACAGATGACTATGTTTTTTTGTTTGTCTTTTTTTTTGACCAGAACAAACTAGATGAAGCTTTAAGAAGACAGAAAAAAGAAGCTGGATTGAATCACAGTGTGGATACTGGAGACATGTATTGATACCAATCAGGTAAAATCGTACCTAGATACCATCTGGACAGATACATTCTAATGTGAACTTTAGAGGGGAACTATGTGTCTTTGTTGAATCCTTGGAAGACAGGACAAGACAAGAATGTTGTGGGTAAAACCTTTGAAATTTAAAGGAGTTCCCAGCAAAACCTCCCTGAGTAGGTTCTTCTTAACCCCCCTAAAAATAGTTTTGGGTAGAACCTTAGAGACGTGGAACCATTACAAGTTGAAAAGGGCTTTCTGTAGAACCTCCTATAGGAGGTTCTAGGGTTATACCTAGAATCATCTGTGAAAGGTATTGCCCAGAACTAGGAGGTTCTTTGCAGTACCTCCCATTGGAGGTTATAGGGTTATACCAAGAACCATCTGTGAACGGTACTGCCCAGTTCTGGGCAGTACCTTTCACAAATGGTTCTTGGTATAACCCTTTATGTTGGGTTCTTGGTAAAGCCCTCTGAATGGTTACCAGATGAAACCGAAGAAAGAGAGTGGAGTCACTGAGACAGTTAGGAACCACCATTCCTCTGCCTTGTCTGGAAGTCTTATTAATGTCATGTGAATGGATTCAAGCAGATGGATTTTATGATATTTCTTTGATGTAAGTTTTAACTTTTAATTCATGGTTTCACCTATAAGATCATTTAATTTCCGTTCATGTCCGTTGTGAAGCAAGGCCGGAAGCACAGGTTCGCAAATCTCGCAAAAGTGTGTTGCTGAGACAGAGACAGGTCTTGAACAAAGTTAATTTTCTCCTCATATGTGTGTCTGAAAAATGCCATTTTTGTGTCAGAATGTTTGGAAGATGTGTCTGGTGAAAAATGGGTCCAGTACGTATCTTGGTGACAGTGTAGTGGAAGTTTGTGTCCTTGTTGCCTAGAGCCTACACATTACTGATATTATGGTTATTTTAAGTCTGTACATAAATAGTGCTAGTTTACAATTTGAAAAGTCTGTAATGTCAGCAAGATCAAACCATCTAAATAGTTACATAGTGTTATACAATATGTAGGGGTTTTTTTAAACAATTTTTTACTGTGTTAAGTACTGAATGTATAACTGGTAGTGAATTGTATGACTTTATACCTGAAATTAAGCAGTTTCTGTCCATTTGTAAGATAGCTAAATAAAGCAATTTTTCTCTCAAGAAGTGCGAAAACCTGAGGGAGACCCATTCAGACTGAAACACTGCCTACCTGAGTCCAATAAGGTGTCTGTTCTATATCACAAGCTTTTAATGGTGTACAGGACCTCTTTTTTTCTCTCAGGAAGTATAAAAATGTTAAATCAAAAGGGTGGATTTTTATTTCAACTCACATGGATGTGTTAATTGCACTACATCATCTGTAAATAAAGTGGCACATAAATGTGTGGAATATCTTGAAGTTCTGTGCTGTGAGGCACATTTGCCTTTGTAAGCATTAGATGTAATGAAAAATGTCTCATTTGCAGTTCACAATATCTTTTACAGATAAGAAACCATACTACAGTAGTAAAAAGTGATTGTAAAACATTAAATGTGTTGTGTCTATCACACACTAACACATTACTTGCCAAGACCCTGACAAGCTTGCTGCACCAAGAGTATAGTCCGTAACTTAGTACAGTATATTATATAACTCTGCAAATATGAGGGGTTTTTTTCTGCGTAGTCCTTCACCATTAATCAGTGACCTTGCACAGTTTCTCACAGGTTCAGAGGAATGCAGCAAAAAGAATAGTTCCCTGTGAGCTCTTTTTAAAAACGTTACTAAACTGATCAGTGAGTGCTCAATGGAGAGTAGATTTGTATGTGCATTTAGTCCTACTTTACATTCCAAAGATATTATGCATACACATTTAACATTTATATTCATGCAATTTGTTGTCTAATGGCACACCAACTCATCTGAAAACTCAACTGATTACATACAGTAGGTCCATTAATGAATTCTTTATCTGAAACCTTTCACAGGTGTGTCATTACAGTAAAAAAAAATCTTCACTTAGGTGCATGATCCGCAGAATAACACAGCACAAACGGTGAATGGTTGTCTAATTTCATTGTCTAACAGCCAGTCATACTGGGGATAAAAGCTAACAGCTTGTTAGCTGCTGACATTTCACTAATAAATTTTCTAAAATTAAAAAGGAAACAGTAACAATCTGGATATGAGACACATGTTAATGACAGGCGTAAAGATTTTTCTGCATAATATGCCGACAAGACTTAGCTGATATTGGACTTAGGACCCCAGTGCAATGACTTATAAGATAAGGCTTTTTCAAAACCAAAAACCAAAAACCAAAAAAACTACAGAGGTAAATTAGGCTAAATGACAAAAGGACGTTGCAGCAGTTAAGATTGTACCTGCTCCCTAAAAAAGACCCTGTATATACATCCTGTTAATTCCAAAATTAATCTCTGACAAATACAGCAGAGGGGACGTGTATTTTATGAAGCCAGACCTTGCTGCAAAAGCACTCTGCTGATACTGTATAATTCATATCTTGACATGTTTTATTGCCTTTTTACAGTAGGTTGCTGATGATGCCTCGATTTGTCCTTTGTCAGTCTCACCTATTCTGTCTGTTTTCTCTCTGGCTTGTCTTGTGTCTTGGTCTGGTGTGTCAAACCCATGTTTGTCACCCCCATTCTTTAAAAAATTAAAGCCACAAGGTCATACGAGGTCCTGTCAAGATTCCTCTCTTCTGCTAAAGCTCTCCCCCTTTGAGCTGCAATAAGGTCCATGAGTCCCTCTGCAGCTCTCTAACGTGCTGCCAATTACTTCCAGGTTCCTGGAGGGGAAGAGGGAGTGGTGCAAACTACTGCTGCTGCCATTGCGTGTTCTACTTTTCACTACATAGCTGATGACTCCTGAAATAATTATGATGTTATCCTTAGCCCACTGAGCAGTATATAATAATTCTGACTGCTATATAACGGAAAGGCTGTGATAAAAAAAAAAAAGAAGAAGAAGCTAGAATTAAAGACAAAACAAAACATACCTCTATACACCAATGCTGCAAGGAGTATTATGAAGATAATAAACACAACTGTATGTCATGATGCTTAGCATGTTAAAATTATATAGCACGCAAGAGCTGCCTCTAAAACATCGCAGGTGAGCCTGTTCTGCATATTTTATTCCTCTGAGCATATGAAAGATTTTGATCATTCAGCTGTAATGGTATGTGGCTGTTACATAATTTACAGGGAAACACAACCCCCTCTATAAATAAGAGGCAATAGCTTTCATTAATAAATAAAGAGGCAAAATGATTAAGTAAATTTCGATTTCATTACATGGTATACTGCAAGGAAAAAGAGACACAAGCTAAATGATGCCAACATTTGCGGCTTGAACACCTAAAATATTGATGAGCAATGCAAAGTTGTTTTAATGGAAGTATATTATCTGCAACTTATATTCAGGCACATTTTATGTGCAGTTCTAATTAATCTTACAAGTTCCAACATGTCCTAAAAGTGCATAGATTGAATAATTTATCACCATACAATTAAAAACAAATGTAAATTGATTGCACACATGTGCAAGTCATCATTTATTTTGGCACTTTTGTTGCATATTTTGTGGCTTGTGGTTGATTTTCTTCAGTGCAATTTGTCACATTTACGTGGACATGTGAGTAAAAGTTCGTGGAAAAACCAATCATGAAATATGAGTGATGAGTCACATTTCTCCTAATGAAAGCACAATGTGGAGTGATGTCAGCTGAGTTGCTGCTTGCTGTGGTAAGCTGAGGTTCTGAATTATTATGCTTATGTCATGCATATCGAGTAATACGGCCCCCAGCAAGAGCAGATGGGTTTCCAGTCTTTGTAGCTGCTCTAATCTGAAGATTCAAACAACTGCACTGTTGAAAGTGAACATAAGAATCTTTTCCAAGTGATTCAGGCAGATAAATGGGAAGTTAACTAGAGAACAATGACAGATCTGTAATGACGGGGAATCATTGTCATTCATACTGAATTCTTAGCATTATTTACAGCAGATTATACAAATTATGCAATACTGTGCTTCAGTTATTCCTTTGTCATCCATCATACACTGCTTGGTTTACTCAGCATGTAGATGATCTTTCTTTATTCCTATGTTTGAGTACTTATTTCTGTCTAAGAGTAAATAATGATCTTGTCAAAATCGGATCAAAATGGCTCTTTTTCACTTGTAAAATCCTACTGGTGGCAAAGCAACGAACACAAAGATAAGAATCAAGAAGAATCAAGAAGGACAGCAGGGATGTTGGTAAAGAAATCGACTGAAGGAGTGAAGTGTCTCTTCTGCTAGACTGGAGTAGATGGTCCCAGGCGGCTCAGAGAATTGAAAGAGAGAGTAGCTGCTATTTTTTTCAAGAGGTGGAATCGTGTCTCAGAGGTGGATTCGCTTCCACTCTTCCTCACAGAGTACCTGAAAATCTGTCCAGGTGAACTGACCATAGCTATTGATCCACGGTTTCAAACCTGTGTAATGATGTCTCTCATGAATTTGTTCGCCTCAGTGCAAAAGCATTTTTAAGATGAAAATTTATGTAGTTTGGAAAAAAAAATCTGCACAAATTCAGCAACAACAACAAAAAAAAAATCCTCCCCAAACAATTGTGGTTACTGGGAAATCTTAAAGGGTGCACTATGCAACTTTTTTACGGGCCATTAAACAAGCACAAAAGATGCAAAAATGTTGGCAGGAGCTACTTTCAGGAAATCTTTCCTGCCAAATTCAGTAACTCCAGCTAGTCACACAGTTACAGCTAGTCACTTTAAAACTCAGTTGTTCACGCAAGAATAACTTTGCACATGGAAATTTTGCACATGTATTGAATCTACCTCATCGCCTCTGAACAACATGGAACCTGCACACGCTTTCCATATATAGTACATTGCAATTCTATGTTTATTTTCTCTGCTTTTTTATATTTCAGTATTTTTTTCTTGGTTTACATTTATATTCTTGTATTTTTAGTGTTCTCTTCAGTATATTCATCCTTGTATATTCCTATATGGTGTTTGTATCGTACAGTTTTAGTATATTCTCTATACACATATGCTTTTATACTAATGTTATCCATTTTACTATGTATGACTGTCTACTATTGGGATCAATAAAATAAATTTAAAGTCTAATTTTAAGCTAATGTGACTTTCATATGTACTTTAAACTTATTTGTTTACATGTTATGTTTATTACAGCACAAAAGAACAAGAAGTAAACATTCTCTATCAAAACTACAAAACCAAAATTGTCAGTAAAAAATTACATAGTTCACTTTTAAAGATTTAGGTAAATACAGAAGAATTAGGAAACTAATATCAATGAGTTTACCAGTTGTCTTTTGGAAAAAACAACTGGTAAACTCATTGATAAGGTATTTTTTCTGTTTAGGTAAATGTGGCAAATCATAATTAATAATAATGATGCTATAAGATTTATTTTGTGGTTTTTGTGCCTCCTTCAACATTTTTTCTAATATAGCTGCTTAGTAAAAACAGTCTTCAAACAATTTCACTGTACTGGTGTTGTGGCTTGATTTTTAAAAAGATTTAACTCAACTTTCTCTGGCTTTTTCTCCGCTATTATGCTGGAAGAATAATTTTCTGATGGGTCCTTTTTTTAATGACCGACATTTTGGTGTGTCACGGCTGGAAAAACACATGTCAAAGCAATAACATTTGGGAAGACTCCGTGCCATTTAAATGTCCCAGTCAGCCATGTCAGTGAGTCATCATGCCAAGACTCTGGAACACCTTAAATAAATGCAGTCATTAATAAAATTATACATGTCTGTTTTTCCTGTTATGACACATCACAGTGTTTGCTGTGAAAAGGACTTCCAGGCAACATCCACTTATTTTACAGTCGAATTTATTCTAAGCTGTGAGGAGAGAAAACAGCTGTGCCTTTTCTTGACTGTCAGTTCAGGAATATAATCGTCCTTCTTTTCACTTTTCACGTATCCAGGTTTTTCTCATTAACCCTCCTATTACGTTCAGTCAAATCTGACCGATTTACAAGTTTTCTCTCTTAAAAAAAAAAAAGCAGTTAATTTCATCTGTTTGTCATAAGGTTCCATGACTTTCTTGAGACATGGCATCTGCAAACACAAAAAAATTCTCAACCACTCACAATATGCAGGTGTCTTTGAGCAGACACACACTCACAAACATGGTGCACGCACGCAGACACACTCCTTGCGCCCTCCTTTGGCTTCCATGGGAATCCCTATGGGAATCTCCAATAGAATTTTTGCCCCATGGGAACCACCCCTGTTGGAGGTCCAATACATACATCTTTCTCGCTGCTCTTCTGAAGCTTTTTCGAGGCTCTGGATTGCGAGTTGAGTTCAATAAGACCTACAGGCCAAAAATACCAAATAGAAGTTCAAAATTTGTCATATTCACAAATATTTGAGTTGCTAAAAAGACATAACACAACATTAGGCAATAATATATGTATTTTTATGGATTTACAATCATCTAAAATAGGCCGGTCATTTTTGACCGAGAACATCAGGATAATTAAGCTGAAATGAACAGAACAAGAGGGTGAAATTTTCTCATTTTCTTTTTTTACAATTTGAATTTTGTTATATTGTTGTCTGACCCTCAATATGATGACAATAAAGCTACTTGACTTGATGTGTAGAATTAGTAAAAGGTTTAACTGTAGTTGTATTAACATGAGGTTTGGCTACTGTTGGTGACAGCATGCAGTTTGAGCAACTGCACATGAATGATCTGAAATCAGTGTGGTCTGACCAGTGTTTCCACTCTTACAGAACTGTCCTGCACGCGTTTGTGCAAATACTCCTGCACATTTGTGTGCTTAGGTTTGTGTGCATGTGAAAAAGCAAAGAATTTATGTGTTATATATGTGCATGTTTGTGTCTGCGTGTGTATTTGTGTCTTGGAACATGGGCAGTTTACGCCCTTATTAGTTTAAGATTAACATATACACACAAATATTCTGAGCGTTATTATTTCCTACGTGCAGCCCTGCAGGAGACACAAACATACTGTGTGTACACAGAGGCACGTACATAAAGTGTTATGATTGCACACCCACCGATGAATCTACATGAGCAT